>JARHVA010006781.1:0-65000 GCA_037957365.1 Torreya grandis | reverse complement strand
AAAAAATTCATAAGTATTAGGTCTTATCTGAGTTTGAAGTACCTCAAATCCAAGCCAAATCTATCATTTTCCAAGTGTCAAATCCATATCATAAGTTGTATTCATTGAAGGAGCATTATTTCACACATACACCTAACATGGAGAAATAAATCTAGTTTGACTTACCTCTTTATAATATTAAATATGTAGGTAGTGATCAACCATTTAGTGTGGAGTGGTTGGGGTCATCTCAACCCACATTTTCTCCCATTTTGTAGGTATAAACCTAGTGACAAAATTGGACCTACAATTTCAAAGAGAAAGAGATATATTTCTAGATTGATGCACACAGTGATTTGTTGATATCACATGAGAAGTCAATTTATAGGGAGGAAAATTGGTTTATGTAAAATTGGAGCTCTAGAAACCTAGATGACACTACCATAAAAGAGTGGACACCTCTAGATTTACTATAGCGTCTGATTTTATTATAGCATCTAGGCATCTTTAAGATCCTAATTTTTTCTAGGCAATTTGGTAACATTATTCTAAGCATATAATACATTATGCCAACATTTGTGATTGATAAATAAACAAAAAATATAATTACATCTCTCTTATGTTTTTTATGTCATTTTTATCTATAGCAATTGCAAATGTTCAAGTTTATTATACATTTTAATTTGGATTCATGTGTCATCATCATATTTTATATAACCTAAAGTAGTTAAAAGTTATATCTTATTATATCACACACACAAAAATGGAAAACATATTTATTAACCCATTTATATAAATGAGCATTCCAAACCTTAGGTCTCCCTTAGGGTTCCATCCTTCATTATAGGGTTTCATAATTTTTTATATGAATTTGATTTTCATACTTGATTTATGATTTTATTTTATTCACAAAGTACACATGGATATAATGGATGAACATAGTTTCTATTTCTTAACTTAGACTACAAACTTAATCATTACATGTTGTTTTCATTTAATATGCAAAATACATAACTATGTCATTCTATGGTGTAAATATTTATGCACTAATAAGGATGAAATTAACAATGAGTAATCTTTAGTCTTTTGTAATCCATATTATTGTGATATTTGATTTTAGTTGCTTCTTGTTAAAACTATATGCTAAAGGGCATGGATGACTCTTTTTGTTCCTCCCACTCCTACTATTCACCAAAGTCTTTTATTAGATTTTGTAGTGCATTTTGTCACTACTTGAAGAGATAGAGTACATCCTTTTGATGTACTTATTATGAATATTGAATTTTAAAATGATCATTAGAAACAACCAAGTACTATGTATTCTAATAAAGTAAATTAATATAAGGACTTTATTAATATATTTGATGACATAGACAAAAAAAGATTAACTCAATATCTTGACATGAACTCAAAAATTCATGATGCACTACTATATGTAACAAGATATGAACATAAAAAATTTAGCTAAGTTTATCACATCTAAGGAAAAATATGATCACTTAAATGATTTAATTGTAATTTTAGAGTTACTAATTCCACAATAAATGTTTATAATACTATTATTTCTACTATTACTATGCCTACACCTTTATATTAACATGTGATACCCATCTAACATGTGGGGGAAACATAAGGTTCATCTCAACTTACTATGCCTACACATACTTAGTCAACCTATATATATCATATAATGGATAATCATGTGACATAAACATCATCTTCTATTTCCTAATCCCTCAAGAAGACTATTATAAATCTGTAGGCTAAGGTGTTGTAGTTATAAAAGGTTGCTTCTAGAATAAGTCATCAAAATATTCTTATGTATTGATTCATAATCCTTTAGACCTAGATTTTTTAGATTATCCATTACTTATGGGTTTTTTATCTCATAAGCTTATATTTTATGGTGTTAAAGATGATCCAAAGCAACACCTAAGATCATTTCACATAGCATGTTTGGACTATGCATCTAATGATATATTTCTAACCAATTTATATCCATGTGTCTTAAGGACCATGCTTTGTAATGGTTATATTATATCCCATTATAATTAATTAAATCATTTAATCCTTTAACTATTCAATTTCTAGCACATTTTTTTATTGATATCGATGAAAAATTATTTTGTGCTCAAATTGAAAAACTCAAGAAAGAATCCAATGAACCAATTAGTGATTATGTGCTTCAGTAAATGACATGCTTTATAAGATGAAAAATCATATGTATGATAGTGATTAAAATATACCTTCAAGAAAAGTTTTCTTGATCCTTTCTATTAATCCATTGTGTTTAAAAAATTCAAATCATTTGGTGATTTATGCTATATAGTTCAAGATCAAGAAGTTAATCTCGTAGCTTTAAATAAGCTCAAGTATGTGACTAATACTATAACTTATTCAACTATAAAGGTGTAAATAAAAAAAAATTATAAGGTTAAATCAAATGATACTAATAATGAAGAATAGACAAAAATTAATCCAATATCATAGTATATTGATCAACTTATCCTATCCATTCCGCTATTATCTCAACCTCATCATATCCTAATAAAAAATTTACTAGAGTGTAACCTTCTATCTCTCCCTCCTCCAAAATAGGTTGATATAAGTATATATATATATATATATATATATATATATATATATATATATATATATATATATATATATATATATATATATATATATATATATATATATATATATATATATATATATATATATATATATATATATATATATATATATATATATATATATATATATATATATATATATACGTAGATGATATTTCTATAATGCCTATTATGACTATCATCAATGTTCTAGACATTTTACAAATAGATGCTTCAAACTAAGGCATAAGATGCAGGATCTTATTGATGATGACATTATTGAGATTAATGAACTTATGAATGATTTAGGATCACAACCAAAAGGGAATGAAAATTTTAAATTTCTTTCCAATACCCTTATAAATAATGAAACAATTGAAACTAAGGATACTATTGAGTTTTATATCACATATAATACACATCCTTCTCTGACATATGATCACCCATTGGATGATATTATCAATACACATAAAATTACATATGAGAAATAACCTGAAATAACATTTGATGAAAGTGAGATTTTGATGTACTACATGAAGCTTATGAATATGGTATTATAATCATAAGCTTCATGCAATACCATATTTCTTAAATAAATGTGTTAATTATATACATGGCAGTAGGGTTGTCATAATTTTGGGTGTTTCATATGAGTAGCATATTCAATGATTTGAATTTATTAATCCACACCCACTACCATTTTATTTGGTTAGACCACATATTTAGGATCATTATATGTAGCCAATTATATAACTTACTAAGTTCCATTATATGCAAAAAAAGTCAAAGGAAATTAGTTGACTTTCCTAGATAGCTAGTAATTCAATAACCATTACATCATAGGGTCATTTAGGACTAATATAGCCATTATTTACTCCACATCCTAAGTGAGAATTATAGATATTTTGGTGTGTTCCAAAATTAACATAAGAACATCTTTTTTCTTACTATACAAAACCTTTCATAAGATATTATCCTATCTCGAGTCACTCGTCATACATAATATCTTATGAGTCATGATTTAAATTTAAATATAGTTACACATGAAAATAATCACTCATAAAATGTGACCTAAGCATGATATTTTTTAGTTTCCATTGTTTATTTATGTTATTTATCACATACTTGGTATATTACATATCCTTTTCATATGCACATGCATTTTATATTATATATGAGTGACATGTAGGACATACATGATACACATGATACATGAATGCATAAATGTAGGAAATTATTATAATTAGGGGCCATAATAATTCTTATATCATCTTATTCTATAGGTTCCATTATTATAGGATATATCTTTGATTGAACTTTGACCTTTTCATTTATCTTGTTGAGATGCATTGATTGCTTGCACATGTCTTGCTCTAGCTTATATTATTTATAGTGTTACATTCATGGATATGTTATTTTATTATGTTGTGACATTTACATAGAATAAATTATTCATTGATGTTGTTTCATGTGCAATAGGCTAATCATCTATTATGCTTATTTACTTGTTACTTACTATAGGACATTATGTGATGGAGTGTATCATTTTACACCTCTTTATTTTTCTTTTAGCCTCCTTTCATGATTTTTTCTTGATTTATTTTTCATTTCATGAATTTTATTAGGCCCTTTATCTAGTTTAAAAATTTTACTCATTGATATTTTCATTCTATGAAATCTCTTTATGTAGTGTGTACAACCCATATCCTTATATGAATTGAGTTCCATTGCATGTGATTTTATTATATTCATCATGACCATGGAATTGTATGATTATGAGTGGATAAATCTAGGCTTTAATACTGAAATTTTTGTGTTTTTTGAGTTTGTTATGTTTATGGTGTTGTGATATACATCATGCACTTCCCCGATGTGTACAATGTCATGATTTAAATCATACACCTTCCTACATAGTTTGTTATTCAGTAATTATATCAGTGATGGTTACCTTTTCAATCCTAATTTATATATCAATATTGACATGAAATTTGTATTCTTTGAATTACATGTATCATATATACCTTTACAATTTATTCATTATTATGATGACATATTCTTCACATGTTAGTAGATGCTTATATAGAATTGCATCTTTTTACATAAGATGATACCGTTAACTCTTTTATTTTGAGATGAGTAATTTTAAGAAAAATCCCTCACATTAAAAGGGGGAAATATTGGTGGTATTTTCATTGATATTTAATATTCCATGAATAACATATTCATATTTTTGGAACAAACTACATGATTTAGAGAGTTCAAAATGGTTCAAATTATCTATTGAATTCAATATTTTGGCATAGATTAAATGATTCATAGATTTTAGAGTGGTTCAAATTATTATTTTAATTTATATATAGGACAAAAAAATTCATATTTAAACACATTTATATGAACATAAGTTATAGGTTTTTATATACTTAAATATTTTGGGGGCATGTGCACACATTTTATAGGAGCATGAGTTACAAGTTTTAAGATTTTTCAAAATTAGGAAAAATGAGATATAGATGAATAACATTCTATATCATGTTGGCACCAATTAAATTAAATTTTAGGGCAAGTAAATTGTTCATTCGCATACACACTATTATAATTTTCTAGTTTTTAGCATTGATGGTACCTATAAGTGAGCATTTTGAATCTATAAGTCCATCTGTAATAGTTAATTATGTTAAATGGGTTATTTGGTTGATGTCAAATTATGCCTAAAAATCTTGGTATTAATCTTCAAGATAAATATCTAGCTCCCATCTTTCATCTTGGTGTTCAAGATTAGTTACATGAGTAGAATAATTAGGGTTCATTGACACTCAATAGCCTAGGCACTAATCCCTATTTAATGAGGGTTAGGTAATTTATATTCAAAACCCATGGCCTTAAATTATTACATAAGTTTGGGATATGATTTCCCCAAATTATCCAAGTGCTTTAATAAGGAATCATATTTATCCAAAGATTCAATAACGAATCATCATCTCTAACGACACGACAAAGATAAAAATGGTTCACCCACTTATAGATGTATTATTTCCTTGCTCTTTAACTTTAAAAAGTTCACTTTCATCTCAAATTTTAGATTTCATACATGAAAATTGATTGGTACATATTTATTACAGATTTCATGGATCAAGATGCATATTTAGAGCCTCCTCCCAAAGACAAAGTGTGTTGTACACACTCAAGTACATATATTTATCCCTTTAATCTATTTTATTTCATTTCAATACTAAAATTAAATAGGGGAATTTATAGACACTAAAATATGGTATTACAGACTTGGTAATGTCACTTTTAACCTGTCATCACCTTATATTACTTGTGCATACACACATATTTTATTCACCCTTCTCTCACATATACATGATTTTCATGTGTTTGACCTTCCCAATTTTATATCAATTACCTATAGGAATTCCATAATCTATGTTTAACCTATTTAAAATCATATGTAGGCTATCTCTAGACCATCAATCAATATTCTTACCTTCTAGACACATCCATCAAACTCAAACTATTTTGGAATTTTGGACTTGTCCAAACCTAAAAGATTCATCCCATGTCAATCGATCATCACTTTTAAAATTTAAATCTTTCTTATGGATTAGCTCATAGATTTTTTTATGTTGGTGACGTGAAAAATTATCTAAAGAGTCCCATATAAATTCACAATAGATTTAAGCCTAATCCATATATATCATTTCTCAAGCAAGCCCATTATACATATCTACACATTCAAATAAATTCTCATAATCTCTCTAATTTAGCTAGAGATCGCAAGGATCAAGTCTTATACAAGTCTTAAGCACCTAAAATCTAGGCCAAAGTTTTTTTTTACAAAGTGTCAAAAACTAGATCCTAGATTACATTAATTAAAGAAATACTAATACACACATGCACCTAACAAGGAGAACTACATGAATTCTGGATTCCCTCTTTGGATTATTGGATATGTAGGTAGCACTCAACCATTAATTAGGGAGTGTTCAAGGTCATCTTAACCCAAATTTATCCCCATTTTATGCCTAAACCTAATGTCCGAAGTGGACTTATGGTTTCAAAGAGAAGGATATAGGTTGTTGGAATTGTTTGCATAGATATTCCTCAAGATCACATATAGAGATGGTTTAAAAGTAGGCACAATAACCTTTATATAAATAGAGAATCAAAATCCACTCAAATTAATATGTTAATGTCACTCAGTATGATCCAAAAATTGACAAATAGTTCCAACACATTCAAAAACATAGTTTCTTATATGAGCAACCCTTGATTTAGTTTCTTACCTTTTCTACCACTTTCATTCAATCTCAGACCTAAATAATATAAAAAAATGATAATTATATTATTTATTTATGTTTATTTTATTTATATCAAATGTAATTAGTAAAATTATATTTTACATTCTAATTAGTGTTTATTGTTATATTTTGTATCATTTTCATTAGTTAAAAGTTATATCTTAAGTACACAACAAAAAATAAAGTGAAACATAATCTCGTATTTCTCCCTCTATCAATGGTGGTTGATATGACAAAGGCATAACCTAAGGTGTTCAAAACCAAAACATATTTTGATTGTCATAGATGTGTGAGACATTTTAATAATAGATGTTTTGGTATGAAACATAAGATACAAGATCTAATCAAGGATAACATTATTAAGGTCATTCATATTGATACACCTAGGAATGAGTTGGTTGCACAACCTAATGCAAAGTTAAATATATTTTATGATCATTTACAAAATCATGCGACAAAGGAGACCAAAACTAATTATGAGGTGCATATAAATTACAAAGCATATCCTCCTTTGATTTCTTATGATTCTAAGACTAAAAAGGCTCATCTTATAAATGGTCTTACTGGTGCACTTAAATATACACAATTACAAATACCTACAATCATATTAAACAAGTGTGATATTTTTGATGATTTATATACCAATACACATTTGTTTATGTGAGCTTCTATTGACTCACACGTTATACATAGTGATATTGTGGATAACAAGTCAATTAAAAGAAAATCTCTATGACATTGCTTATTAGTATTGGGTACACACATAATATTTAATTGGTAAAATTACTAAAAAAAAATAATTTGATGGAAAGAGGCAAAACCCTCTTGGGGGAATTATGTCATTATTTATGGTATGGCATATATAAATTTTTAGTTGGTTCTTAGTTATTCCAATACTAGAGTATTTGAAATGTTATTAAGATGTCCTTGGATACATAAGATATGTGTAACACCATATTGAATTCATTGTTGTGCGAACTATATTTATAAAAATTGAGTGATTATAATTTTAAGTATTCAATATGAGTATCATGTTTAGTCATAGACATTTGTTATGCCACATCCACCAGAAAATGTTATACAACCTATACAAGTTCATTCTATGAAGGAAAATCAGTGATGGGTGATTGATCTTACTCAAAGACCAGTATTTCAACATCCATTACATCATTATTCTATTTGATTTTAGTATATGTTACCCACTTTTTAATGTCCTAATATAGTTCTATAGGATACTTCACATGTTCAAAAATAAACACCATCTCATTCTCCTATCATAAAATGAATTTTATAAGTTACTATGGTTTCTAGATCTACACAATGTTTACATGATCATGTTGTCTATGATAATTATGATGGATATTTTACAAGGCATGATCACTTTTTTCTTATTCAAATATTGATATACATGTTAATCACCACCCAAAACATTTAAAAATTACACTGATTGATCCATTCCCTACTTGTGATCATCCCATTAATGGGATCATTGATAAATAAGAGTATATTTAAATTAAAATATTAAAAAAGAAAATAAATTATAAAATTCAAAATCAAGAAAAATGCATGACATGATTCAATATTTTAAATGATTGATAGTTGTTTATCATATACATTAAATATTAAAAATAAAATAAATTATAAAATTCAAAAACAAGACCTATGCACAACATGATTCAATATTTCATGATTGATAGTTGTTGTTTATCATATACATAGGGAATTACATATGTATTCTCTACTCACATAATTTTCATAGTATACATGAGTGGGATTTAAGATATAAAATCTATGTATGATACATGGACATACATATGTGTGACATTCCTTACACCTAGGGGATACCTCTCTACACTTGAATCATGCCTACACTAGGCACATATTCATACAATTTATAGTTTATATATTTTTATGACCAATCCATTGATCATATTGAGCTACTTAGACTACTTATACATGAATTTATCTTTCATATACTCTTTAGGGTTATATTTACTATGGATATTGTACTTTTATATGCTAGATCACAATGTTAATTGATTATGTGGACTAAAATTGCTTTATCCATTCATGCTTAATGTTATTTATTATTACAATGTGTGACGATTAATGTGTGATATCTTGCATGATTCTATGAGTGCATTGATTATTTTTTGTCACATCATACATGTATTGTGTCAAGGATACTCTAGTTTTTGTCATGGCCTCATTTTATATGTCAGGTTAGAGTCAAGTTAGAGTCATGTCATGTCTTGAGTGCTTATGTGCTTCAAAATTATGATATTGTGTGCATGTGTGTGGATAAATCTATGACTATTTTCTAAGCATATTACTATAATTTATATCCTGCATTATTATATTGTGTTTGATGCCATGATTTCTATCATGCATTTCCTAATTGATTATTATTGTGTGCCTAATTTATATATTTGATTGACATGAAATTTGTATGGCCATTGCATTAGATTATATGTTTTAATGATGAAATATTTATATGATGACATATA
The DNA here is from genome assembly GCA_037957365.1 of Torreya grandis. Taxonomy (NCBI): domain Eukaryota; kingdom Viridiplantae; phylum Streptophyta; class Pinopsida; order Cupressales; family Taxaceae; genus Torreya; species Torreya grandis. The sequence continues at coordinate 55,598 of JARHVA010006781.1, read as the reverse complement.
TTATCATGTTTATATACATACTTTAAATGATGACATTTTTATATTTAACACATGATGCATATAACTATTTCTTTTGAGAGGAGTGATTCATAGGCTTCATCCCTCACCTTGAAAGGGGGACATATATTGGGCTTGTCCTATACTTTAGGCCATGACAAATAGATGATTTATATTGTGGGTTAGATTATGTGATTTTTATTGAGATAAATTAAGTATATTAAGGCATATGTGATGCATATGTGGGTAATTTTATTGGATTGTAATGAAAAATGGATATATTTAATGATATTTTGAGATAGATTATATGGGTTAGATTGAGTATATTTATTAGATTGAGCAAATTAACACACATATTATGGAATTCTATATCACATTTAAGTAAATATGGATCATATTTTTGGTATGAATGTTATTCATTTAGATAATTTTTATATACATACTATAAATGATGACATTTTTATATTTAACACATGATGCATAAAACTATTTCTTTTGAGAGGAGTGATTCATAGGCTTCATCCCTCACCTTGAAATGGGGGCATATATTGGGCTTGTCCTATACTTTAGGCCATGAAAAATAGATGGTTTAGATTGTGGGTTAGATTATGTGATTCTTATTGAGATAAATTAAGTATATTGAGGCATATGTGATGAATATGTGGGTAATTTTATTGGATTGTACTAAAAAATGGATATATTTAATGATATTTTGAGATAGATTATATGGGTTAGATTGAGTATATTTATCATATTGAGTATATTAACACACATATTATGGCATTCTATATCACATTTAAGTAAATATGGATCATATTTTTGGTATGAATGTTATCCAATTAGAGAATTTATATATATATACTTTAAATGATGACATTTTTATATTTAACACATGATGCATATAATTATTTCATTTTAGAGTGATTCATAGGCTTCATCCCTCACCTTGAAAATGGGGAATATATTGGGCTTGTCCTATACTTTAGGCCATGACAAATAGATGATTTAGATTGTGGGTTAGATTATGTGATTCTTATTGACATAAATTAAGTATATTGAGGCATATGTGATGCATATGTGGGTAATTTTACTAGATTGTAATGAAAAATGAATATATTCAATGATATTTTGAGATAGATCATATGGGTTAGATTGAGTATATTTATCAGATTGAGTAGATTAACACACATATTATGGCATTCCATATCACATTTAAGTAAATATGGATCATATTTTTGGTATGAATGTTATTCATTTAGATAATTTTTATATACATACTTGAAATGATGACAGTTTTATATTTAACACATGATGCATATAACTATTTATTTTGAGAGGAGTGATGCATAGGCTTCATCCCTCACCTTGAAAGGGAGGCATATATTGGGCATGTCCTATACTTTAGGCCATGACAAATAGATGGTTTAGATTGTGGGTTAGATTATGTGATTCTTATTGAGATAAATTAAGTATATTGAGGCATTTGTGATGCATATGTGGGTAATTTTATTAGATTGTATTGAAAAATGGATATACTTAATGATATTTTGAGATAGATTATATGGGTTATATTGAGTATATTTATCAGATTGAGTAGATTAACACACATATTATGGCATTCTATATCACATTTAAGTAAATATGGATCATATTTTTGGTATGAATGTTATTCATTTAGATAATTTTTATATGCATACTTTAAATGATGACATTTTTATATTTAACACATGATGCATATAACTATTTCTTTTGAGAGGAGTGATTCATAGGCTTCATCCCTCACCTTGAAAGGGGGGCATACATTGGGCTTGTCCTATACTTTAGGCCATGGCAAATAGATTATTTAGATTGTGGGTTAGATTATGTGATTCTTATTGAGATAAATTAAGTATATTGAGGCATATGTGATGCATATGTGGTTAATTTTATTGGATTGTAAATTAAAAATGGATATATTCAATGATATTTTGAGATAGATTATATGGGTTAGATTGATTATATTTATTAGATTGAGTAGATTAACACAAATATTATGGCATTCTATATCACATTTAAGTAAATATGGATCATATTTTTGGTATGAATGTTATTCATTTAGATAATTTTTATATACATACTTTAAATGATGACATTTTTATATTTAACACATGATTCATATAACTATTTCTTTTTAGAGGAGTGATTCATAGGCTTCATCCCTCACCTTGAAAGGGGTCATATATTGGGATTGCCCTATACTTTAGGCCATGTCAAATAGATGGTTTAGATTTTGGGTTAATTTATGTGATTATTATTGAGATAAATTAAGTATATTGAGGCATGTGTGATGCATATGTGGGTAATTTTATTGGATTGTAATGAAAAATGGATATATTTAATGATATTTTGAGATAGATGATATGGGTTAGATTGAGTATATTTATTAGATTGAGCAGATTAACACACATATTATGGCTTTTCAAATCACATTTAAGTAAATATGGATCATATTTTTGGTATGAATGTTATTCATTTAGATAATTTTTATATGCATACTTTAAATGATGACATTTTTATATCTAACACATGATCCATATAACTATTTATTTTGAGAGGAGTAATTCATAGGCTTCATCCCTCACCTTGAAAGGGGGGAATATATTGAGCTTGTCCTATACTTTAGGCCATGACAAATAGATGATTTATATTTTGGGTTAGATTATGTGATTCTTATTGACATAAATTAAGTATATCGAGGCATATGTCATGCATATGTGGGTAATTTTATTGAATTGTAATGAAAAATGGATATATTCAATGATATTTTGAGATAGATTATATGGGTTTGATTGAGTATATTTATCAAATTGAGAAGATTAACACACATATTATGGCATTCTATATCGCATTTAAGTAAATATGGATCATATTTTTGGTATGAATGTTATTCATTTAGATAATTTTTATATACATTATTTAAATGAAGACATTTTTATATTTAACACATGATTAATATAACTATTTCTTTTGAGAGGAGTGATTCATAGGCTTCATCCCTCACCTTGAAAGGGGGGCATATATTGGGCTTGTCATATACTTTAGGCCATGATAAATAGATGGTTTAGATTGTGCGTTAGATTATGTGATTTTTATTGAGATAAATTAAGTATATTGAGGCATATGTGATGCATATGTGGGTAATTTTATTGTATTGTAATGAAAAATGGATATATTTAGTGATATTTTGAGAAAGATTATATGGGTTAGATTGAGTATATTAACACACATATTATGGCATTCTATATCACATTTAAGTAAATATGGATCATATTTTTGGTATGAATGCTATTCATTTAGATAAATTTTATATACATACTTTAAATGATGACATTTTTATATTTAACACATGATGCATATAACTATTTCTTTTGAGAGGAGTGATTCATAGTCTTCATCCCTCACCTTGAAAGGGGGGCATATATTTGGCTTGTCCTATACTTTAGGCCATGACAAATAGATGATATGGATTGTGGGTTAGATTATGTGATTTTTATTGAGATAAATTAAGTATATCAAGGCATATGTGATGCATATGTGGTTAATTTTATTGGATTGTAATGAAAAATGGATATATTCAATGATATTTTGAGATAGATTATATGGATTAGATTGAGTATATTTATCAGATTGAGTAGATTAACACACATATTATGGCATTATATATCACATTTAAGTAAATATGGATCATATTTTTGGTATGAATGTTATTCATTTAGTTAATTTTTATATACATACTATAAATCATGACATTTTTATATTTAACACATAATGCATATAACTATTTATTTTGAGAGGAGTGATTCATAGGCTTCATCCCTCACCTTGAAATGGGGGCATATATTGGGCTTGTCCTATACTTTAGGCCATGACAAATAGATGGTTTAGATTGTGGGTTAGATTATGTGATTCGTATTGAGATAAATTAAGTATATTGAGGCATGTGTGATGCATATGTGGGTAATTTTATTAGATTGTAATGAAAAATGGATATATTCAATTATATTTTGAGATAGATGATATGGGTTAGATTGAGTATATTTATCAAAATGAGTAGATTAACACACATATTATGGCATTCTATATCACATTTAAGTAAATATGGATCATATTTTTTGTATGAATGTTATTCATTTAGATAATTTTTATATACATAATTTAAATTATTACATTTTTATATTTAACACATGATTCATATAACTATTTATTTTGAGAGGAGTGATTCATAGGCTTCATCCCTCACCTTGAAAAGGGGGCATATATTGGGCTTGTCCTATACTTTAGGCCATGAAAAATAGATGATTTAGATTTTGGGTTAGATTATGTGATTCTTATTGAGATAAATTAGGTATATTGAGGCATGTGTGATGCATATGTGGGTAATGTTATTGGATTGTAATGAAAAATGGATATATTCAATGATATTTTGAGATAGATTATATGGGTTAGATTGAGTATATTTATCAGATTGAGTAGATTAACACACATATTATGGCATTCTATATCACATTTAAGTAAATATGGATCATATTTTTGGTATGAATGTTATTCATTTAGATAATTTTTTATTTATATGATGATTATTGATGTTACTACATAATCACTTCAGGTCAAAAATCTATTATATCAATAAATTTAAAGTTTCAATTTAAAAATGAACATGTTTTGGTGTTCCACCAAAATATTTTTGATGGTATTTTGAGTAGTGTGGTTAGTTTTATATGATTCTCAAATTTTAACACTTATCCTTATCTAATGAAGGTTTAGTCATTTATGCATCTCAACCCATGGTTTTAATAATGGCATCTCCTTGGGTCATCATCACCCCATGACATTCTCCAAATAAGATCAAATGGTAGCCTTGTTTGTGTATAAATAGGTGTATTCATCCCTTGAATTTTAAATTTAAAGTAACTCAATGATTAATTTATTTCAAATTTTCTATCATCAGTGGACACTAATTTATATGTGTTTCCTTGTATGTTTTACATGAAGCAAGTTGGGTGTTTGGGACATAAGTGGTAAAAATAAGTGTGGTTACACACATGTATATAATTTATTTATTTAATCATTTTAATCTATCATTTTAAATAATATAATAAAAGAGGGAATTTTTATACACATAAATTTGGTATTAGAAACTTGACAACATCAATTTTTACATATCTTTGACATGCATGACTTATGCACACACACTTGAATATTGTTCATACTTTCCTCTAAATGCTTAACTAACTATTGACTTGGCCAACCCAATTTGATATCATTCATATTCAATATCTCCATAGGCTATTCTATAATTCTCTATAATCCAAAGCAAACTCTTACAATATTCTAGATCATTGATTTTCCATTTTTAGGCAATGTTGGCAATAATTAGACATTTGTGGTTTCTACATGTGAATACCATTTATAGCAATGTCAAATAGCATTTAAAGTTAATTTTCAAATTTAAATGTCTCCCTTAAGTCAGCTTAATCATGTTTTTTATGTCATTTATGGGTGGAAAACCAAAGAGTCATGTATAAATACAAATTAATTTTAATGTTATACTTACCTAACATTCATATGGGTTAACTTGGTTGGAATTTGATAAACACATTGAGAAATATATTTGCACACCATTGAGACATTATCCAAATTAATTCACATATAAAAACCACTAGAATCAGAAACCCTAATTTAAAGTCTAAACACTAACATAGGTCAAAGTTTCATGTTTTCAAGTTTCAAAAATGAAAGCATTGCAATACATTCTATTGAATCATAATTTTGCACACACACGCATGAGTGGGAGAATTATGTGTAGTTTGATCCCTATTCATATTATTAGAATGCATATAATTCTCAAGAACTTAGTAAGGAGTTTTTGGAGCTATCAAACCCATTTTTTTAATTAATTTTTCCAATTTCATATTATGTTGAAAGTGAAGCTATGGTTTCAAGGAAAAGAAGAAAAATTATAATTTACATGCAAGACAGAGGTCAAGAAAGCATAAAAAAATCATCTATAAAGGTAAACATAAAGATATATGGTAAAATAGACCATCACAACCACCCTAAACAATGCCAACATAGATTTTGTAGTACCAATTTATATAGCAGTCTAAGCTTTGCTAGAAGTGTTTATGTAGATTTTGACAGTCTATTTCTTGATCTAAATAGGTATAGGGTTATTACATAGTCACTTTGAGGAATATGGAATAAGAAATGAGCAATATAAATCATAAAATCATGTAATTTCCTTTTCTTCCCATTTTACTTGGTCATTATAATACTTAGTAAGTGTAATTAATCTATCTTTAGCATTCAGACTTATATGGTAAATTCTCTATTTTGTGTAATCTAAATTTTGATAGTTTTATGTTATTTAGATCCCCCAAATCTTGAAAATAAATAAAATATAATCATATCCATAGAAACATAGTGGTTACAACTATGGATGTTCCATATGAATACCCCAACCATCCAAGGCCATTTCATCATTTTCTTCCATAAAAGGTAATTATATAATGTGCATAGGTTCAACCTCCAAAAATAAATTAGAGATGAGTGATTGATTTTCATTGATGACTAAGTATCCAATTTCCTTTACATAAATAATCTATTTGAGTTTAATATATGTTACTTAGTCTATCACATCCTAAGATAATTTCATAGAAAACATGTGAGCATGTTATAAAAATAGCACTAATGCATTCTCTTTAAATTCAACAGAGTCCACATGTTATTATGGTTGCTAGAGTTATGTAGGACATACATGATCATATTGAATATATTGATGATACTATATATTTTATAGCCCATGGGTAATTTTATTTATACAATGATGTATGTGTTGTTCCTTTCCCATAGCATGTGAAATTTTCACAAATTTTTTTAGGACCTAAACTTGAGCATTCCCTAGATGGGATCAAGGTTAGTTTAGACACAGTTTAATAAATATCAAAAAGAATTAAAAAAATACAAAAAAAAATTCTATCCAAAATTACAAAATCAAGACCCATGCATGACATGTTTTTATAGTACACATGGATAATTGATATTATTCATCACATGCATGGTGAGTTACATATCCATTTTATACACACATGTTTTTCATTGTATAAATGAGTTGGATGTAGTACATTCAGGTTACATATGATATATGGACATACATATGTGTGACATTTCTCACATCCATAGTCAAGTTTCATAATTGAGGTCATGCCTATACATGGGCATATTCATACATTTATTGGATTATATCTTTCTATACTGGTCCATTGATCATATTATATTATTGTACATGACTTGTTCTTGTTCATAATTTCTAAAGCACTATTTCCTATGGATATTATGTTTTTATATACTAAATGATGACATTGATTAATTATGTGGAATAACATTTCTTTCTCCATTCATGTTTTTGATAAAGTAAGGTGGTAGACTAGGGGTCAAACCCTTACTGAGTAGAGAAAACAAGAAGGCAATCAAATGAAAAATGCCTTTTGAAAAGAGACAACACGATTAGAGTACCAATAGACACAACAAACTAAATAAAACAAGAAATAGAAAGATGAGAGTCAAAGATATCTCTCCTTACATAACCATTGATTTTAGAAGGTCATTCAATTTTTTAGTATTCTCTACATTAATAGCAGGCACAGTATTACCCAATTCCTTTAGCATAGACATGTTCAAGAGATTTGAATTCCAGAGCCCAGTGGTGAAGTTCTGCTCCAGCTTCTGAATGTGATCCTTCAGGGCAGAAATTTTAGATTTCAAACCCATCTCATTCTCATTTTCCTCATTAGCTTTTCCCACATACATTTTTCCCTCTTTGTTAGCATTTTATACAATGTTAGCACCATCCTCCATAGTAGCCTCAAATTCCCTTGTCTCCTACTTACCTTCAGTATCCTCAGAGATTTCCTGAACTTCCAATTCCTTAGACTCTTCCTCCTAGGTGGCTTCCTCCAAGGCACTCTCTAAATAGTCAATAAGCCTAGCCTTAGGAGCAAGTTTGCCAGCAATCCACCCCAACCGTTGAACTCCAGATGAGAAGCCCTCTTTACTAACCTTAGTAGACATATAGGATTTACCACCTTGACCCCTAGTGGTCCTATCATAATTTTTATGGGTCCCCATAGTGGACCCCCAATATTCTCTTCACCAGGATAAAACTTCCTCTTCTTGCTCTTCGTGCTCACAAAGGAGCCAGGGGTGTCAACGGGGGTCTCCTTTAGAGTAGAGAAGGAAACTTCTTTAGTTTTGGTAGAAATAGGGGAAAGACAGGGCTCATCAATAGCATCACTGCCAAAGGATTAGAAGAAATATCTCCGCTATCAATTTTGATAGTCTTGGATGGCTCAAGGGCATGGTGGAAATTATACAAATAGAAAATGAGGCCCTGATGGAGGGGGATAGGATTCATATCAGGTTTTTTTACCATTTTTGCTCTCACCCTTAAGACCAGATGTTCTAGGGAGGAAAGCAGATAAAAGGGAAAACTAATGAGAGCATTACACCTAAATTGATTTAAAAGGGGAAGATGGAAATTATAGAACCTAGTGAATCATCCTTCGAGTGTGAAATACTTCATGAGGATGAAGCACACTCTGTCCCATGGCTCGAGTAATTTAGCTCACTCGAATCCTCCTTGATAAGGAACAAGTTCTTTGCCTTCTCCTAGGAATAGTTTATGGCTTGAGAGGTCCATGATTTTTGTTTTCCTTTGTAGCTTTATCCCCTACGTGGACATGCCTATAGCCATAGCTATCACCTTTTCAGAAATCTCAAAGCTGATTCCTCCAATAGTGACTCACCTATTTAACCATGACCTCACAAATTACTCAGATATTTTTTCATCAAACTCATTGAGCCTCTCTAGGTATGGGCTAATCCCTCCCTCTTTGTAGTGGTGCCAAACCAATGGATTATCTTTAAACTCATAGTAGGAGACTGGTTCTATTTGAATTTTGTCTCCCCCCATTTTGGATTTGTAGACCAGACCTATAGAGTTCCCAATTTTAACCTTCGTAGTTGAAGTGGTTACAAACCTTTGTTTCTGAATATGCATAATGCTAATGTGATAGCATATAATTCATAATATCATGCAGAGATGACATTTACACCTCCCATGCTTGAAAATCATTTCCTAGTGATCTCCATAATGAAGTCTGTGTGCCTTAACACCTTGATACAATAAATCATGAATGATTATGAAATGAATACAATAGGTATCAAGCTCTAAGATCCATGTCGGCACCCTCCATATGACCACCTAAAATATCTATCCTTCTCATAAGTTTGACTCATCCTTGATAAGTCATTTCCTTTTGAATAATATCCTTAATGTTTAAATGAATATGAACTACTTGGCGCCAACATCACCAATTTGAAAATTGTTGGCTGAGATTGGCACAAGCATTAGCTCTATAAATATGTGAAATATCCACTCTAGAAAACTTCTACAAAAGAAATTAAATATCCCTAATGATATGTTTTAGCTTAATTCCAACATTTGATGCTTTATTAATTACATCAATGACCAATTTAGAGTCCCCCTGTATACTCAAGTTCCTTATACCTAGGGATATAGCTAATTTTAAACCCCATAAGAGAGCCATTGCTTCAGCATAGTTATTGCTTTGGAAGCCTATTCCACTAGCATAGACAACAATCATCCATCCTTTGTCATTTCTTATAATCCCTCCTCCACTAACTTTACCATCAGACTTGGAGGCCCCATCAAAGTTGAGTTTCATCCAGTTAGGCTTTGGGGGAATCCATTTAGTGTTAAGTCTATGTAGAAATTTGGAATTATTATATGTAGGAATATGGTTTAGAACCTTCCATTTAGTTTTAATTTGATTTTCCAATTGAGTTAGGGGTTTCTTTATAGAATGAATATGGGCAGTGGTGACACTTTCCATAAGAGTCTTAACAAAAGAATGAAACACTTGAGAGGCATTTCTAGTAGTGTCCCTGAAAATTTTATGGTTGCATTCTTTCCATAAAATCCAACTCAAACAGGGTAGAGTTTGATTCCATAATTCCATGAGCCAAGGATGGGTAAAGGTAGGATTTTAGCTGATGATAACTTCCTTAAGGTCAAAGTTATAGACCCATTCAATACCAAAGTTATTTAGGATTATGCCCCATAGTTCCTAGGCAAAATCACAGTGAATAAAAAGGTGAGAAACTATTTCCTCTTTTGAACTACACAAGTAGCATCTATTGACCAGGGTAAACCCTCTCTTTTGAAGGTTGTCCTGTGTTAATATTTTTTTATGAGCAGTAGTCCACCAAAACATGTTAATTTTTGGTATAAGTTTATAATTCCAAACCGTTTTCCATAACGATTTATTTTGAGCCTCATGAATCAACAATTTATAAGTAGACTTGATAGAGAACCATCCATTCTTATCTGGCCACTAGTACTATTCATCTTCATAGGGGAAGAGAGGGATTCTAATCCCTTCAATCAACTATTAAATCTCTAGAACTCTAGGGAAGAGCTCACGCCGATGAACATAGCAATCTGATAGATTTTTCCAGCTCCTCATGCCATTGTTATTATCCATGTAATCACTAACTCTATCTCCAAAAAATTGAGTATCAGTGTTAGAAATCTCTCTATAGTTTCCTTGTGTGATGAGAGCCTTGTCCTTTAACTAAATGTCATCCCAAAATTTAATATGCCAGCCATTTCCTAGTTTCCATCTAATTCCTTGCTTAAGAAGGCTTTTGCTTTTTAGCATTTTATTCCATATCATAGATCCCTGGGGTAACCCCATATATTGAAGAAAGTTGGAACCATTAGTTATATGCATATATTTGGCATACATTATTTCCCCCCAATCATTATTTTTATGTATCAGGTTCTAATTAATTTTAGAGAGAAGGGCTTTGTTCATGTTTCTAATAGACCTAATGAGGCCACCATGTGATTTCGGAAGACACACTTTTTCCCATCTGACTAAAGACATTCTCTATTTATCTTCTAGTCCCATCCATAAGAACTTTCTTTGAATCTATTCCAATTTGTTAGAAAAATACCCAAGAATTTTAAAGAGAGATAGGAAGTAGGTAGGAATCCCTTAAAGAGAGGATTGAAGAAGTTACAGTTTGCTACCACTGTTGAGAAGCTTCCCTTTCCAACCAAGAAGTTTCTTTTGAGTTCTTTCCAGAATTCCATTCCAAAAACTAGGAGATACCTCTTTGACTATGAGGGGAAGACCCAAATAGGTAGTTGGTAGTATAGCTTCAACACATTCAAGTATGTCAATGATTATTTATCTGAGGTCATTAGGAGTATTGAAGAAGTACACATTACTTTTTTGGAGATTCATGCTTTGCCTAGATTCTATGGCATAATTATTTAAAAAATTATTCCATCTCCTAGCTTCAATCACTGAGGAGATGCCAAAAAGAATGGTATCATCCACAAACGGTTGCACCACCATATGATAAAGGGAGGAGGCAGGTTTGATGCCCACTAAATGTTTAGAGGCTATATTTGCTTGTATGTATCTTGCCAGTGCCTCTACCATTATGATGAATAATTAATGGGAGAGAGGGTCCCCCTGGCGAATTCCCCTTGAAGAAGAGAAGAACCCTCTAGGGACCCCATTAACTAGAACTAAAAATTTTGTAGTAGAGACAGCATTCCATATTAGTCGAGACATTTTATCATTAAAACCAAATTTTCTAATGACTTAGAATAGAAAAGTCCATGAGACCCTATCATATGCTTTAGAAATATCTAGCTTAAGAGCCATACCAGGGATTCTGCTCTTGTCCATAGAATGAATAGTCTCATGAGTGGTGATCATAGCATCAAGAATCTACCGAATCAAGACAAAGCCTTTTTGGGTAGGGGAAATAATTTTTTCTAATAAAGGTTGGATCTTCATAACCATCACTTTAGTGCAGAGCTTATAACAATGTTACATAGACTAATAGGTCTGAAATCCATAAGGTGTGTGGGCTATGACTTTTTAGGAACAAGTACTATGAAAGTATTATTAGCTTGTTTCAAAAGTTTACCTAATTTAAAAAATTCACATAGAGCAGTAGTAAGATCCACTCCCACTATATCCCAATATTCCTAAAATAATATAGGAGGGAAGCCATCAGGACCTGGGGCTTTGAATGCACCCATGGAAAATAAAATAGCACGAACTTCCTCCTTAGATATAGGCTTTAACATCTCTAGATTATCTTCCTCGATTATCAAATAGGGGACTTTATCAATGAATTGGTTCATAGTTCCATCATTCCCGTCATCATTGTTTTGTTCAATAAGTAAATTCTAAAAGAATACCCTGGCTTGTTCCTTTATCTTATCTTCAGTAATAGTGCTGCCATTATCCAAACATAGCTTTGTTATGGAGTTGGCCTTCTTGTGTTTCATGGTTGAGAGATGAAAGAAGGACGTGTTCCTATCCCCCTCTTTAAGCCACTAAACTCGAGATTTCTATTTGAAAAAAACCTCTTCTCTGTCCATAAGATTCTTCCATTCAAAGTTAGGATATTCTCTGCTTTAGAAGTGGCTTCTGAATCATCACCTTGAGCCATCCACTACTGAATATCTACAAGTTTTCTAATTATGCTTTTCTTCTGATGAAATACTTGACCAAAGCTATATCTATTCCATCCATAAACTTCTTGTTTGATATGCTAAAGTTTTTTTACTATTCTGAACATAGGAGTGCCTTAGATAGGAATTTGCCACCATTAGGCCACCATTTGTCTAAAGTCTTTATGTTTTGTCCACATAGATTTAAAATATAAGGGGAAAGGACCATGTTGTCCCTGATCTCTCCAATTGAGGAAGATTGGGTAGTGGTCAGACATGGTTCAAGGAAAAGCCTGCACATGCATATTATGATAATCATTCCAATTATTCGAGATAAGAAATTTGTCTAACTTGACTTGAATCATTTGATCTCCTCTTATTCTATTGGACCAGGTGAAAGTTTGATTTTGCAATTCGATATCCAACAGTGCCCAATCATTTATAAATTTAGAAAAGTCAAACATGCTGTCAGAGTAATCAACAATCCCACCCTATTTTTTAGAGGGGTATAGCATAGTGTTAAAATCTCTAGCTAGCATCCATTTAGTGTTTTGGGAGTTAATCCTAAAGCTACTCATATCAATCCATAAATTTTTCCTCGTGCATGTTGGATATTTATGATTGTGAAATTTACTAATCATTGATGTGATAAATACTAATTTTTATATGGGTACATACACATTATGACTTTTTCAATTTTCCAAACACATTTCATGGTACTTAGCAGTGAGCACCCTTGAATCTATAAATCCATCTATAGCAATTGAATTATGTTTAAATGAGTAATGCCATTGAGTTTTAGTTTCCATAATGGCCTAGGCATTATTTTATGAGCCTCATATGTGGCTCCCACCTTCCATATTTGGGTTACAAGATTATTTACATGGGTTAGTGAGGTTGAGGTTTATGCATGTTCAATGAACTTAGAACTATTCCATTTGTTTTTTATGAGGGTTGGGGAATTTTAATTCCCAGTCTATGGGCTCACTTTAGTTACATAAAATTGGGGATTCATCATGCCTAATTCTTCAAAAGTGATCAGTAAGAGGAACCATTCTATAATACTACAACAAGGAAGCATAATTTCCAACAAGTTACTGGGTAACTTGGTTCACCCACCTACAAGCATATTGTTCCCTTGATCTTCTATTTATGTTTCAATTTATGATTTTTTAGATTTCATTCCATGAACATTAACTATTCAATTTTCATTTCAGGTCTCCTTAGAGTAGGATATATATTTGGAGCATCCACTGAAGATAAAGTACCAAAAAAGTCCCATATAAATAGTCAATAGGTTTAAGCCTATTATATATTTTTAATATATAGAATTTATTGCTAAAGAACTTATCAAGCATAATAAAGCACTTTCACATTCAAATTAAATATCTTATTCTTCCAAATTTACCAAATAGTCATTAGGAGCATGTCTTAGCTAAATATTAAGAGCTAAGATAAAGTTTCCAATTGCCAAGTATCAAGGGTTATATTATAGATTGTATCTATTAAATGATTAGTATTTCACACATTAACCTAACATGGAGAATTACATGAGGTTTGACATACACCTTTTGAGTGTTGTATATGTATGAATCACTCAACCATTCAATAGTGAGTGGTCGGGGTTATCTCAACCCATCTTTCATCCCCTTTTACAAGCCTAAAACTATCATTGTAAGTGTACCTAGGCTTTCAAGTGAAGGAGATAGATTTATGGGAGTCATCCATATAGTCATACCTCAGGATCACACATAGAGCTAAAAGAAAATTAGGTGCACCTTACTATATCAAAATAAAGAGACAAAATATATAGAGATAGAACTATTAAACCTAGACTATAATGGCAAATGGTACCAGCTAGAATTTGATGATAGTGTCCTAATGCACCTACAAATCAAGATCCTAATTTAAGTGGCCTACATTCTAAATTTATATCTTTCCTATCACCTACCTATAGCCTTAGTCCTTTATAATATAGTTTCCTACTAAGTATTATATCCTTTATTTTAATTTCTATATATAACAATCTATAGTGCAATAATACCAAATCAATTTCAAGATTTTAATTTCAATTTGTTATATTTATTTATACTTTGATTTCATTTACAATTTTTTATTAATTAAGGGTTATTAGATAAAAAATTATAGATGCACCTATTTAGGATCAACTTAGTCTATACAAGAACATCTCACAACCCTTGATAGACCTTCTCCATATCCCATATCATTTTTTTACACTTTTAGGACACTACTAATAATGTATGGATAGTGTTGGTTGCTCTAGGATTTTGCCTTTGTTTTTGATTAATTAAGGTGGAAAACCAGGGGCCAAACCCTATACAGTCAAAAAAGACAAGAAGATTGGCAAACAAAAGATGCCAGCACCGAACCAATGGCACAACCGAGAAACAAAGTCAGAAGTAAAACAAAACACTTGAAAGACCAGAGTTAGAAAGGATGAAACTACATAACTATATAATTAACAAGATCCTTAATATTCTCATTGTCCACATTGTCAGCATTCCTTGGATTACCCACCACTTCCAACATAGTCATATTCAACAGAATGTTATTTCGAAGGCCTTTGGTAAAGACCTTTTCCAGCTTTTGAATGTGGACCTTCAAGGCCCCAATATCTATTTTCCAATCATTCTCATTCTCTGAACCCTCACCAGCTTCTTCTACATGCATCTTCTCCTTATTATCAGTAGTTCCCCTAGAATTAGTACCCTACTCTTCAGTGACCTCAAAAACTCAAGAAGCCTATTTCCCACCAGTGTCCTCCAAAATTTCTTGAATTTTTAGCTCTTCATACCCCAATTACCACCTTGAGCTTCAAACAAGTAACAAGCCCTCAGTTCCTTTTGCATTGAATGAAGATGTGAAGGCTCATTTTACAAAATGGCCCACCACAGTGATGTCTACTTTCATGCTTGAAAATAATTCCCCCTTGGTTTTCATGATGAGACTCTCACACCTCCACCTCATGATACAAGGAATTAATTATGACAATCAAGGAAGTACTAAGGTTATCATTTTCCATGATCCGCAATGGCCTTCTCCACATGGACTGCCTTCGAAAGCTATCTTTATCATCAATGTGCATCATTCATGCACCATCATCTCCTTCTGCATGATCTCTCTAATGTTTGGGGGTATATGAGCCCCTTGTCATCATACCCTCCATCTTGAGAATTGTTGACCACGGTTGGCACAAGCATTAGTGACCCTATTACCTTCTCTGTAGGTGTGGGTAATCACAACTTCGAAAAACTTTTGTAAAAGAAACTGGATGTTCGTAAGGATTTTTCCTTTGTTGTAAGTGCCTTGACACACTCATTTTTATCAAATTTGTAAGTCTACATTAGGTCAACTTAGAAAATTTTCATGGGTTGTGTTATGTCCAACATGCCCAATATTTGAATACTTTCCAATTGGAATTCTCTTGTTCCAATTTGTTCTTTGGTTTGTAGATTTCTAGTTGTGAAGTTATGCCTTCTAAATGATTCATATATATATTAACCAAGTCTAAATTCAAGTCTTTTGAACATAAGATGTTTCATGTTTGATCTACCCATTATAATTGTACCTCTAAAAAAAATTATTTGAAAGTAACCAAGTCTCTCTAATTTCTCATTATAAAAACTTGGTCAATATTTGATTTTAGAATTGTCTATTCAGAAAGTATTTAATAGTCTAAGGTTATGTGAATTCATTACCATAAACTAAAAAAAATTATTATGTGTTCAAACTTATAAACTGACCTTAGTTTTCATACTCTCTTAAAGGACAGCCTATTTTTATTATTTTGACTAACTTATTAATCTTATATGTTTTGCCTTGCACCTGTTGCCTTGTCTTTCTTACAAGTTTTTCTCCTTAAGTTCTCTGAATAAATTAGATCATGCCACATGGCATGATCCCATTAACCCAAGTTCTTTGGAGGCTTCATACTCAAATTTTTATTGGAAAAATCTCAATCCTAAAGGTCCTAAGATGACATTGCATGGCATGATCCCAGGGACATAACAACCTAGGGAATAGTTAGTAGCCAATTGGCCCTATGCCTCTGAGTCACTGGGATACTTCCACATGACACCATCCCAATGACCTAAGGACCCAAATGTCAAAATAAGATCCAATACCTTTGGGCCTCCAAAGAATCAATATGATGCCATGTGGAATCATATTGATAATCCTATGACTCAAGAGCTAATGTTTTCATCAAAGAGTTCTAGGACTCTCGGTTAGTGGGATTACACCACATGGTGACATTTTTCTACATTAGAGTCTAGGAATAGTCCATGTAAATCTAGGCCCCTGAGTCAGTGGGATTATACCATGTGGTGACATCCTAAGATAATTTCAATTAGATGGGTTTCAAAACCATAGAGAAAAGACAAAATAAAATTTGGATTTCCTTTGAGAGTGGATAATGGATAATAGTTATGGTAGCTTGGAGTTGTAATGATGACAAAATATGGGAACCTTGAAATACTTGGATATAAGTCCCATTTTCTTTTTTATATAAGATATTCCACATCATTAGTTTAGAAGGGAGATTTTATGCACCAAAAATCTATAAAAATTATGATAGGCTTAGTCCTCTCTTTTTCTTTTTCTTGTTTTGTTTTGCCTTGTGATTGTTTGCCTAGAGAGCATATCTGAATGATTTTATAATGATACTAAATTAGATACTCTTCTAATTTTAAATTCATGTTTTTCTTTAGTAATTTACTTAGTTTCTTGATGAAACAAAATTAATTGATGCTAAGAAGAGATTGCAATGTTTTTTTACTAATGAATATGGAGTTAGATTGTGTAATAGCTAGGTTAATCAGTTCTAAATTTTTGTTATCTTTAACTTGAAGTTATGTCAATCCATGGTGTGAAGTAGATAAAATCCTTTCATATGATTATATTTAATATAATTTTATATTAATATGTTCAATTAATTTCTTAGAATCATGCCTATTGAGTGTTTTCTTTCCCTACTCTTTCTCTATTATTTTATATTTTTTGTGATGAATAGTTTCCTTATTATATTATAATGTTATAAACCATGTGAATGAGAAGTAAAAGAACTTGAGAAAACATCAATAATAATTCTTAGACAATATGGAGTGGACTAAACTTTTGGTGGTTAATATTCCATTGCTCACCTAGCTAAAATATTATAAATTTATCATCCCTTGGATTTAACCAACTAAATCATAAAAATGAGGGGACATTGTGTCCCATGTGTTGTTACCTCCCTTTTTCCCATTAGATCAGTTAATCTAATAACTATTTCTACTATGGGTCATAAATTGAGACCAACCAAAATTGGTGATAGAAAGAGGGCCAATAGCCTCTTAATTTGTTATTGGAATTTAACTCAATTCACTTTCCTTTTGATTCTCCCAATTTCTATAATTTACTTAATGCAACCAACAAAAATTGTCACTAGAAAGAGGAGCACTTGAACCTCCTTATATTAGAATTTATTTGAGATTACATAGCTAAGAATGCATTATTTTTCCTATTGAAATTTAGAATTTGTTGAGTCTTTTTACCCCCTTCTTTTTCTTTCTAATTTTGATTATGTGTTTAGAAACATACAATAGAAGTTTTTATTTTAAGCAAGGTGTGAATACTTTTTTCCCAAATTAAAATTTCTAGATATTTGTGTCACTTTGATTTATTATCTACTGATAATTTCTAGATTATTTTCATTCATATTTTATTGCTTTATTGGTTTGGAATTACTTATTCTAAATAATTTATAACCTTTAATTGTCATCTTAAATAATCTAGAGCCTATTGAGAGAATCACTAGATCTCGATCAATTAGAGGTAGACTGATTATATCCTATTGAAAATATTTAGAAAATCATGAACTAATAGATGGATACAAAAAACTTTATCCATCCCCACTATTTTATCCTCTCAACCTACCCATAATAGACCTCTAAACATTACTAGACTAGTGGTTTAGTTAGTAGGGTCTATAATCAATGTTCTAATGGATGTACATGATCTACCTAGGAACCTTGAGAGATATCTTCCAAGGTTCACCCCAAATACTGGGAGAACTACTTAAGAATATGCCACTCCTACAAAACTACCCTCATACTACTTAACATTGAGCATGAAGATGTAGCCTATGGGATATTTCCTTTCACCTTGCTTGGTGCAACCTATGACTAGTTCCTTAACTTGCCTAAAAATTCAATTAGAAGATGGAATCAATTAAGTATCATGTTTTTATCCTAGTTTGATCAGGTGTTAGACTTTATTTTTTTATATTAATAGTTTTATTGTATGAGAAGGAATTCTAATGCAACTATACATAATTTTAATGCCCACATTAAAAATATGTATAGTAGGGTGACAAAACTATATAGACCAAATGATTAATTAATAATGGAAATGTGTAAGAATGACTTTGGACCCATGGATATCCATGTTCTTGAGGATGGATCCAACTATCATGGATCTTCCCCTTGCCTATACAAAGGCAATAGATAGGTAACTCAATGCATAAGGAAAAATGTTAGCCCCTATTCCTAACATCCTCCCAAAAATGTCAACATTGAATTCAAACCTACCTATAAATAAAAATGTCCCAATGATACAACCTCTCCTAATCACAGATCAGCTCCCTCTACTCCATACCTCTCCAAATTAGAATTTGAGATTTCTAAATTCTACTAGTAATGAGGCTATGCCATGGGTTTATAACCAATATATAGTCCCATTTATGACTAATAACACATATAACTCTAATCAATAATCAGCTAAGCCTGATTTAGATATAATTTAAAGGATGGTCTAGTGGTTGAGCAATGATTTGTTTAGTTTTTTAAAAAAGTTGATAGTTTAAATAGTGGAAATTCTACCATAAATTTCACTTATCAATGTAATTATAGACCCAATAATAGGTAAGGTAAATAAGTCAAATCTCTATCTAATAGAATTGTTGAAACCAACATCATGGAGATTGCCCTACTAAAGTGGTGTCATGTGCATAACATGGCCCAACATAGGTAACTTGACTACATTAAGTTGTGTAATGCCTTCAAAACATTGTAAAAGGAAAATGATGAATATGAGGTTATTCCAAACAACTAGAATACCATAGGTCACCTTAATGTTTTTAGTTCATCCAAATCACCTAATACAACCATGGTTTTATAAACCTTGGACTTTATTAGTGAGGGAGACAATGAACTTGAGGAAAATACCAATGACATCCAAGTTATTTAGTAGTTCTAGAGGGGAAATTATACCCTTATAAGTAGAGCATGCTAGCCTTTGACCACCTTAAAACAACCCAAAAACATTTTTATACCTCTTATTCTAAGAGATAAAAATGATCCACCCCCACCAAAATTAGGTTACAATCAACCCATCACTAACAAGACAAACTAAAACATAGTCGAGGATATGAAAAGGATAAAATCCAATATAATCCTCCATGAATTTGCATAAATTACTAAACATAAAGATTTAATATTTAAGTATCTCATAGACAATAGCACTCAACCAAAAAATAAATCTAAAAATAATACCAATGTTGTGATACATAAATCCAAGACTACTATTCACCCTTATTACTCATAGTCTAAATCTTTATCAATAATTTGCACAATTTCCTAGTTGATTTAGGTACCTCAATAAATGTCATGCATGTTGGAATTTGTAAAAATTTATGAGTGGTCACTGTAAAATTATAAAAAGTGGTGGTTCAATTAGATAAGTATGAATGTGAAGAACTTTCAATTTTTTGATGATGATAGGCATATTCTCGATTCCTTTCTAATTCTAATGCTTTTGAAATGCAAGTGGTTGATGAGGATGAGAAGAGTGATCTAAATGAATAACATTATGGTGTTGATGGATTTTTTAACCTTAAAGATAATTAAATTTTAAAGGTAATGATGTCATTAGAAAGTTTATTTGACTTACAAAGGCTTGTATCTACTAGAAGAACTATTCACCTTGATCAAAGGTCAAGAATTATTAATGTGGGGATGCCTGATCAACCTCAAAACATCACCATAGGGCCAGAATGTAGTGATGAAGAAATGTGAAGTTTGAAAAGTATGATAATCCATTACTAATACATAATTACTTGGCCTTATGGTGACCTAAAGGTGTTTAATCCTAATGTCATGACATAAAATATTCTCTTGAAACCAAATGAGAAGCCATTTAGATAATGCAAGAGACCAATCAATCCTATTCTTGAATTTTTCATCCTAAATTAAGTTCATAAATTGTTATCAACTAGTATAATATTTCTTATATGAATTTTAACTTGGGTAGATAATTTAGTACTAGTCATAAAAAAAGAATGAAGAGATCCGTCTTTGTGTTGATTTTAGGAATTTAAATCAAGCCTTAGACAAGAAAAGTTATACACTACCATCCTTAGATGAAGTCATCCAAAAGGTTAGTGGATCTGAGATGATTTCTTTCTTAGATGATTTCTCAAGATATAATCATGTTTTAGAAGACAAGGAAGACCGATCTAAGATAGAGTTCACCACAAAGTAGGTTACATTCATTTATAATAAAATGATCTGTAGTCTAATCAATGTTAGTGACACTTTATAAAAAGCCATGGACATAGGGATTGAAGGGTTGGTTGTTAAGTTCATTATTGTGTATATGGATGACTTAACTAGTTTTTAAGAATATAAATCAAACCATTTAAAATACTTGTGGAAGATTTTTCAATGTTACTATAAGTTTGGTATTTCACTAAATCCAAAGAATTGTATTTTATATGTAACTAAAGGTCAGTTATTTGACCACTTAATTATGAAATAAGATATGTCAATTGGCCTTGATAGATGCAATGCCATTTCTAAAATTTAATTACCATACAACAAGGAACTAAAATCTATTTTGGTAAAATTAATTTCATGCAGAAATTCATTTCAAGTTTTAATGAGATAATTAAACCATTGGATAACATGTTAAAAAAGGAGATAAATTTGAGTGGATGCTTACCTCAAAGAAATCCTTTCAATAAATTAAGGCACCATAATGCAAGCTCTTATTTCGGTCAATCTAGATTATGAAAAATATTTCTAATTGTGTTCATTTGCATCCTGATAATACCGTTGTTATCATATTTAATCAAAAGCTAGAAGATGGAGAGAATACCATAGATTTCATGAGCACTAACTTGAAGGAATATGAATTAAAATACCCCATTTTGGGCAAGTAAGCTTATACATTGGTAAAGGCAGCAAAGAAATTCAGACATTATATTCTAAGGAACAAAGTTTATGCTATGGTTCTAGATCTTACTATCAGAATGATGTTGGGTAAAAATGAACTTGGAGAAAGAAGCGAACATTTGGTTTCAAAAATTCAATAATATGACATTTAATTTAGGCCCATGAAGTTTTTTCAAGGTCAAGGTATGTCATAGTTAATCTCTAAAATTCACTATGGTATTATTGTTGTCCAAGTGAACTAGTCTGAACTAAAGCATATCCCATGGTATGGCTCAATTATTCATTACTTATTTTAAAGTGTTATACCAACTAACCTAGATAGGACATAATGATGGAACTTGAACAATTGAATTAACCAAGTAAAATTATTGAAGGTAAATCTTGTGCCCACTAAGTTGGGTCCACAAGTATTGTATTAATAAAAATAAAATAAGTACATGAAAAGGGTGCCAATATTCCATTAACCCTTTGACATAAAAAAACATGAATATATAGTTTCTACCTATGGTTGGTGAAATTAACTAACCTAATAACCACTTTTCATGGAAATGCAACCTAACAAGTAGTTATGGTTATCAACTCAAACATAAATCAAACTAGTAAATAAAATATTATTAAAGGGGGTGTATTTGTAAAATATGCACACCCATTTACATTTATTATTAACCTAAAAACTTAACCTAATTTTAATAATTTGGACCAATTCCTAACAAAGACCTCCATGATCCAAATTCAATTCTTTGGACACATGCCAAGCATTGTTTTGAATTTCTTAAATTTGATTTTGTCAAGGGGTTTTGTGAAAATGTTAGATGTATGATCAGTAGTTGGGAAATAAATTGGATCAAGTGATTTCTTCACCATCAACATTTGTAGATAGTGATTTTTGACATCCATATGTTTTGTTTTGGCATGAAAGACTAGATTTTTAGACATATTGATTACACTTTGATTATCAATGTATAACTGTGTAGGAGCAATTTGATAAATCTAAAGATATTTAAGAATGCATCATAAATAGGCAATTTCTCTAGAAGCATCCCATGTTGTGATGTATTATGATTCTATTGATTAATTTTCCATTATATCATACTTCTTACAACACTAAGTAATGGTAGTTGAACCCATAAGCATAGTGTATCCTATTGTGGACACTCTATCATCCACACATCCACAAAAATATGTATCACAATACCCAAAAAGTTTGAAGTTATTGTTGTTTTAGTACTCAAGGCTATATGTTTTCATTACCTAAAGGTAAAAAATTACTCTTTTTGATGCATACTAATGAATTTCTCTAGGATCATACACAAACCTAGACAAAATTCTAATTGAAAATGATATATCAAGCCTGGTAGTCATCAATTATATCAAACCTCTCACTAATTATATATATTTAGTGCCATCAAAAAAGGCACTATCATCATCCTTAGACAATTTCAAGTTACTTTCCATGGGAGTGAGGGAAGTTTTGCAATCATTCATGCCAAACCTAGTTAATAACTTAGAAATATACCTAGATTGTGAAATGAAAATACTTTGCTCTTTATGAGTTACTTCATGCCTAGACAATAGTGAATAAGTCCAAGATATATCATATCAAAGCCATATTTTAATTCCTTCTTCACATAATTTTTATGGTTTTCATCATTACCTTTAATAAACAAGTCATCGACATAGAGAAAAAGAATCACAAATATCTTACCCTATACTCTAATATAGAAAGTATCATCATATTCACTGTGGAAAGCCAATTTTCTTCAAGTCTAAATCCATTTTTTCATATCAATCCCTGGGTGATTTTTTGATCCCACAAAGATATTTGATCAATTTACACACTTTGTGCTCTATACCCACTTTATAAAAATCTTTCAAAAAGTCACTTTTAACATCCATCTAATGGATTTTTTAGCCATTTTGTGTGGCTAAGGCAAAGACCATATGAATAGTGTGCCATTTGGTAGTTGGTGCAAACATTTATGCATAGTCAATACCTTCTTGTTGTGCATAACCATTCATAACAAGTCATGACTTATGTTTATCAAAAAAACCATCTAATCTATAATTGACCCTATAAACCCATTTTCATATGATGGGTTGAACATGTGGAGGAGGATCAACCAAAACCCAAGTATTTTTTTTAAGAATTACATCATATTCACTTTTCATTTCCTATTGCCAAACCTATTCAGTAGAAGCCTCCTCAAAAGTGGATGGCTTAGTGGAAGAAGTAGTAAAACCATTGCATAGTTCACATGTTTATGATAACTCGTGGGACCTATTATACCAACTTCATCTATTTTCAAGTCATAAAAATTACTTTGAGCCCATTTTGGATAATTATTCAAGCTGTTCAAATCAAAAACACCATAATTATCATCATGTGCACTAGATAAAGGAAGACTTAGAGAATTAAAAAAAAATCTAAGTCATGAACCTGTGAAGTACTAGAGGAAGTAGGATAAATATAAAGGATATTAGTCTCATGCCACAACCTATGAGAGTTATCCTCATTATTCAATCCCTTACAACATTTTTCTATCTTCGTCTCTAACTTGTCAAATTGAGAATCAATCTCTACAGTGTTCATAGTACGAAATTAATTAAATACCACATCCCTGCTCACTATGAATTTGCATGTATACTGTGCAATCAAATGATACCCCCCCCCCCTTTTTTTGAATCTCCAAGAAAGATGCATTTTTGAATTCATGGTTCCAACTTAGTTATATGTTCAATGGGAACTAAAGTGAAACAAATGCATCCAAAAAATTTATAGTGTTTAACTTTTGGTTTAAACCCATACCAAGCCTCATATGGATTTTTTCCTAAAAGTGTAGGTATATGGGACCTGCTTCTCAAATACACTATAGTATCAATGGCTTCAGCCTAAAACTTATCATTGAGTTGTTTATAGTGCAACATAGCTTGAGTTGTGACCTCTAAAGTCTTATTCATTCATTCAAATAATCCATTTTGTTATGGAGTATAATCATTATTGTATTGGCGATGAATGCCATGTTTCAAACAATAATCTAAAAACTCAATCGAAGTATACTCACCACCATTATCTAAACAAAGAGTGATCGAGTGTGAACCAGTTTATTTTTCACCAATCCATAAACTTAGTGAAAACTTTTAATTTGTTTTTCATGAAAAACACTCAAGTCATCCTATAAAAATCATTGATAAACAACACAAAATACCTAAACCCTCTAATGTATGACTTATTCATGTCACATACATTACTATGAACTAATTAAAATCATCTGTTAGCTCACCTTGAATAATTCTTAGGAAATTTTTACCTATTTTTTTCCCAAAACACATGATTCACAAAGAATACCATCTTTGTGAATAGTGAGAAAACCACTCACCATGCCATATCTCTACAAGTCTACTAAAGAGTAAACATTCTAATTCCATTGCAGAGATGCCATAACCATTGTGCAGACATAGTATTTGTACCTATATCAATAACTACCACAAATTCCATTATGGGAGGAAGCACTTTACAATGCAAATTAATAAAATTTTCATCCTCATAACTTGTATACATGGTTTTATATCCATCCTTGACTGAGTTGATATAAATGAGTCCATTTTCAATCAAAAAATGATAACTCTTATTTTGAATAGTTACTAAATAAATAAGATGTTTTAGCAATGTGGGAACATACCAAACATTCTCTAAGTATTTGATAGATACATTAGGAAGGAGAATATGAATTGACCCAAGACCTTGTAGAGTATGCATAAACTTATCTACCAAGGATACCAAAGAGAAAGAAGATTATTTAAAAGTATAAAATAAGTCTCACCTAAATGCCATGTGTTTGATTGTTCCTATATCTAAAACCCACACATCTGTGTACTCATCTCTAGTCTCATATTCCATATAAGCAATGTTACCTAAAACAGTGAATGTAGATTCATGAGCAACATTGCTAGACTCATCATAATCATGGTTAGCGTAATGAGTAGAGTTAGACTTCATCACTTTTTATGGCCTCTAAATTTTTTCAAAATTAATCATACATTGAGAGGTAATGTGACCAAATTTCCCACATCTATGACATTGAATGTCTAATATACCTCAACCTCTAGCTCTATAAGAGTTGTGATGACGTCCTTTATCACTCATCTCATTTTAATGAGAATGGATAGACTATTGATTTTAATATTTGTTCTAATGATATCCTCTACCTTTATTTTAAAATCTACCTATTTTATAACCTCATCACCTTTATAATTGTGATCTTTATAATTTTGATGACTAGAAGAAGATGAATAAGGCTTGGACTCTGAAACATGGGCTTCCTCAATTTTCTTTGATTTATTGGATAGAGAGAGGACATTTTGAATAATAAAATCATCCAATTTATGAAAATTAATGCTTGTGATCTTGTCATAGACATGCAACATTTTTACAAAGTTCCTATAGGACACAAGTAGTCCTTTCAATGTAGTAGTAACTATGACATCATCATCTAGTTTTCTAACCCCAACCTCAATGTACTTAGTAGAAATATTCTTCAACTTAGATGTGTATTCTCCCATATCCCCATCTTCAAATGACAAAGTAAACAACTATATGTGGATATCTATCTTCTTATGCTTAGGCTTTTTATCATACAAATTAGATAAAGTTTTCTATGTAGTGTAACTATGAGGAGAGTTTCCAATATGTATATAGGTATCGTGAGTATAACAACACTTGATTAAATCTAGGGATTTATAATCATGAAGATTAAAACTATCAAGTTTGGCTTGTTCCATAGGTAATGTAGGATTTTCATTCTTTATAATATCCCATAACTCATTGAAAAATAATGAGGCTTCTATCAAATGTTTCTAATCAAAGTAATTACAAAATCACTAATTCATCACCATCTGAAAGCAAATTATAAATATTTGGCATCTTGAAATTAAATAAAGTAATATAAATGAAAGTAAGTGTGACAAATATGACAAATGAAGAAAACAACACACTCGCTATTAACACTTTGCACAAGACAATGCTTTTATGGGGTTTTTCACTTAACCTCCATGTAAAGTGAAAAAGAGATATATTTGATGGGTTTTGAACTTAACCTAACTAAGAAATCAAAATATTGCACCCTTATTTCACTAAAACAACAAATATTTACACCCTTATCTTACCAAAACAATAAATAGTTACACCCTTATTTCACCAAAAGAACAAATAGTTACACCCTTATCTCACCATAAAAATAAATAGTTACACCCTTATTTATCCAATTACACTCTTTTTCTCTCACTAAAAAACACTCTTTTACATCTTAAAAACATTTAAATAATGTAAAATATTCCAAAAAATATAATATTCCTCAAAAATCAAATAACTAAGTTGTACTTTTCACCAAAATGAAGATTTGAACCCTAGACCTCCACCTTTTGAGGGTTATTATAAAAGAAAGCTTGTTAATTTCTATATGAGCATTTACAACACATATGAAGAGAAATATATATTTAAAGCTTATTTTTCATCATGGATAATAAAAAATATTTACTTTTTCAAGTAAAAGTAAACCCTCTGTGAATTTATGAAAATGAATTAAAAAGCTTCTAATTAGGTAGACCCCAAAACCCTAATATTTATATTAAACTATATCCAACTTTATCCAAATGAAAAAAATTATTGTTGCATCTTCTTTCCATGCCAAACCTACAAATAGTACTCCATGGTTGCCATAGAGATTTTTTTGGAGCTTGGATGGTCCATATAGATCTGTACAAGACCATACAAAGGTGATTTTTACCAGTTTTAAGAAAATTTGAGCATTTGAAAAGAGGTTTTAAGCAATATGAAGAATGGATGTAGGTTATGAAATTCCATGGAGGTTTTATAAATTCTTATATAGGTTATACAATGTAGCATAACTTCTTCAAATGCTTTCAATTTAGATTCAACACATGTTTTTGATAATTTGATGCCCCAAAAAAATGAAAACATATCAAATCTCCCACTTTCACTTTCATATTTATTTCTTATGCATATCCAAGTTTTACAGGGATGGATATAGGTCATTAAACTCAAAAAAATGGCTTTAAATTCTTCTGGAATGATCAAAAATCAGATTTTAAGGGTTTGGAGGCTTTAAATCAAGAAAAAACATTCAACAAACTTCTTAGATCAATTTTAGATTTATAGAATAGATATATGGAAGCTGTACTTTTCTTTGATAGAAGTTTTATAGCCAAAAAAATTGTATAAATAATTAAATTTGAATCCTTGAGCAAAAAAATTAGTTTTGGATGCAAACAATTTCCTTCTCAAGGATTTTCAAAGCTTCAAAAAAATAGATTTAGACTTATACAAGCTTATATCCATGAAAAATGATATTTTATCAATAATATTAAATTTATAATGTATTATTCCCACCAATCACAAGATTTAAAATGACTCATTTTAAAACATTTACTTTTGAATAATATTTCAAATGTTTTCACAGCAAAAATTAACCAAGGAACATATTGTGTATTTGCAAATTGATTTCATGTGAATCTTCCATGTCTAGTCATGTGAATAAAAATAACCCTGAGATAATCATGCCTCATTTTACCAAGAATTTACCATTATACCATTCTCAACCATCCTCTGATACTACTAATGGAACCCATATAATTGAATTAACCAAGCAGAATTACTGAAGGTAAATCTTGTGCCCACTGAAGCAGGTCTAAAATTATTTTATTAATCAAAATAGAATAAGTAAATGAAAAAGGTGAAAATATTTCATTAACCCTTTGACATATAAAAATATGAATTTATATATTTTACCTATGGCCGGTAAGAGCAACTAACCTAATAACCACTTCTCATGAGAATGCAACCTGAAAAATAATCATGATTATTAACTCAAACACAAATCAAACTAATAAATAAAATATTATTAAAGGGGGCATATTTATAAAATATTCATGCCCATGTATATTTATTATTAACCTAATAATCTAACTTAATGTTAAGACTTTGGAATAAGTCCTAAAACATATAAAAGAGCATTAAGGTTGAAGGATGTTCATTTCATGCTTAATAAAGGTGTCTTGTACCATAGAAATCATGAATGAATTGTCCTTGGGTGATTAATAGAATAGGAATAATTATATTTTATGCCATATTTCCATGATAAATTATTTAGTAGTCATCCTTATGGTAGTGTGATAGCCCACAACATCTTAAAGGCTAGTTATTATTGGTGAATGTTATTCAAGGATGCTCATACTCATGTGATATCATGTCATCTCTATCAAACACTTGAAAAAATGGAAAATCATGCTTATATAACAATTAAACCAGTAATTGAGGAGCATCCCTTTTCTCAATTGACCTAGACTTCACTGGAGTCATAAATCAAAACTCTTTAGCTAGCCATAGATTCATTATTATAGCAACTAACTATTACAAAAGATGGAATGAAGAAAAAAAAACTAATAATGAGGTGATTATATTCCTTAAAGAGTAAATTACAACTAGTTTCATCACCCTTATGGAATTTTTGTGTGACAATGGACTTGCCTTCTAATCATCTAAGTTGATTGAGTGGGCATATAAAAATAGAATTACATTGAAGTTCTCCTCAAACTATTACCCATGGAGAAATGGTTTTGCAAGTCCAAAAATAAGAACCTATTGAATTTTAATAATAAATTAGTGGTGGATAACCCACATAGTTGGCATCTTATACTCAATTATGCTTTATGGGTCACTCAGATAAGGCACAAGAAAATCCTCAAAAGTTTACCTTTTATGATGGTTTATGGTATAGAACTAATATTTCCAACTTCACTCAAGAGACCCACATATCATTTCATAAATGACTACATGGAAGAAAATGAGATAGGTTATGATAGGATATTGGATGTAAGTTATATAAACAATTTGAGGCATGAAGCTTTGCATAATTTTAGCAAACACTAGGTAGCCGTGAAAAGATGGTTTGATAGAAAAGCACAAGTGAAATGATTTCATATTTCAAACTTGATTTTATTATGGGAAAAATCCCATGAGAATAAAGGTAAAAATTATAAGCTATGTCCTCTTTAGATTAGTTCTTATAAAGTTATAAAATCATTAGGATAGAATTCTTTCTAATTGAAATATCTACAAGGAAATGACCTATAACTACTAGTCGATGCACAGATTTTGAAGCATTACTTCTAAGTTACTCCATCCAACACCATTTTGGAATGATAATCATGAGTTTTTTTGCATGTATATAATGTAAAGTGTTTAATTATTCTTTATTTTATGTTTAATTCCTACAATTCACTTCTTTACTTTGCTTTATTTTTTTTCCTTCCCCCCCAACTTGTTTGAGTTGGCTTCTTTCATTCGGGCATTTGGTGTCATTTTGGTTTATTCTTTTTTAAATTAAAATTTATTGGGGTTAATTAATTTAATTATTATGAGAATTTATTTCTATTATAGGTGGTCTTTTTGCATGGTTATTTCAAATCTTCACTTGCAGCCCATTCAAGGAGATTCGATCCAAAAAATAAATCCTGCTCATAACCAACATTGCATCAAATCCAAGTCTAAGAGGAAGTAGAAAATATAATAATATTATGTTTAAATTTAGGTGTTCTTGGGTTGATTTTGGCTGGTCATTTTAAATTTATATTAATGTATGAGACTCATTTAAATTTTATAAGTTATATAATAAATAGTCATTCTTGAACAACTCCATAAACTAGAAGTAATGTTTTTGTATAATAATTCTAAAGGGAAATGATTTGAAATATAACTTTTGGATTTAATATAGTTTATTTTATTGTATAAACCATAAATTTCATTCAATTAAACATCTGAATCAAATATAAGCACTTATTTAGTTTGAATTTGTCTTAGTAATCTAAATTTTTTGAGTCTATCATTACACCCATGGCTTGGTTTATAACCCTCAATGGGTAGAGATGAAAAATATTTTAAAATATTTTTTTAAGGGAACGAAATAAAAATAAAAACTCTAATTCTTCCTTGAAAGGGTCATTTGGGCAAATCCACTACAGGCTTTCTAGCTTGGTTGGTAGTGGAGCAAGGCCTTGAGTGGAATTAGATGTATCTTTGTCGAGGCTATATATGTTTAGATAGAAGTATAAAAATTCCCATGCCATTCCCCCTAAGCTGAATAATTGATGTTTTCCTTTTATAATTTTTGGTTTCTTAGACATGTATGAACTATGTCATGTAAATTTAAGAACTATAAAAGAACCAATCATTTTTACACACACTAATATTCTAAGGATGGATTAGAATTTAGTATATCACATGTTGAATAAAACTTTAGTGATTTAATTTTTTATCATGTTTAAGAAAATATTTGTAGTTTGTGCTTGTTGTCTAGGCATGAAGAATTATAGTCTAGATTCTAAATGTTAATGCAATATTCTCCCTATAGGAGTCACCATTTGTTGGGTCCAACACACCCTATCTTCAAATACTTTCAAATGGGGACCTTCTTATTCCATTTTGGTATTTGGTTTGTAGGTTTTTAAATTTAAATTTCTACCTTATAAATTCTTTGTATACATTAACCAAGTCTGAATTTAAGTCTTTTGAACATAAGATGTTCCATGTTTGATATACCTAATCTAATTGTACCTCTAAAATGTATTATTTCAATTTGAAAGTAACCAAGTCTTTATAATTTCTCATTATAAAGACTTGGTTAATATTCAATTTTACACATGGATATTCATAGAGTATTTAAGATTTGAAGGTGATGTGAATTCATTTATATGGACTGATAAATTTGATTGTGTTTAAACTCAAAAAATAGCCTTAGTTTTCATGTTCTCTTAAAGGACTTAGTCGATTTTCATTATTTTGACTAACTTGTTAATATTTTATGTTTTATCTTGTGTTTATTTCCTTATTTTTTCTACAATTTTTTCTCCTTAATCCCTCTAGGGAAATAATATCTTTCTATGTAGGTTTTTTTTCCTTGAGCCCTCTAGGTAAATAGGAATGTGCCATTTGGCATGATCCTATTCACCTGAGTCCCAAGGGACTTCATAGTCATATTTTTATAAAAATTTATAGAGCCCTAAGGGTCCTAATATCATGTCATGTTGTATGATCCCAAGGACTCAGAGGCCAATATAGAAGGTAATAACCCTAGGCTTTCAAAGTACTAATATGATTCCATGTGGCATCATCTTAGTGACATGAAAACTTTGGATCTAAATTTTTCACTGAGTATTCATAGAACTATGAGTTAGTAGGATTATGCCACATGGTGGCATCCCACTACTCTAGAATCTAGGTGTAGTCCTATAGCTATGGGCCCTTGGGTTAGAGATATTATATCATATGGTGACATCCTACTATGCTAAATTCTTGGGGTGATCCATGAAACTTTAGTCCTTCAATTTAGTAATATTTTTCCATGTGGTGATATCCCACTACCCTGTACTTTCAGGATAGTCCATATAGTTCTAAGATTCTAGGTTAGTGAGATTGTACCACATGGCATCATCCTATTTCTCTAATAGCTTGAGGCCAATAGAATAAGGAGAAAATAACCTAAGAAAAACATGTGGCTACTAAGTGGACCCAAGGACCCATAGAGAATCTAAAAGTGGACAATGGATATGTCTAAGAGACTACATATGATCATGAAGTTGCAAAGAGAGATTGAGGACATAAAATGAAAGTGGACCTAAACTATGTCAACCAACTAAGTCATGTTAAAAGGCATATGATTAAATTGTATGTCTTGTTAAAACATTAGAATGGATTGAATTGAGGAAAATAGTAGAATAATCAATTGAGTTGACTTTTAGGGAGGTTTGACTAGCCAAGGGAGGTATGTGGAGTGAGTTGGTGACTTCTTAACTTGAATATTATCTTAGATGAGTTGGATAGAATAATCATTAAAAATAATTACTCAAAAATGTATAAGTATGGGATAATTTAAATTATATAGGGATCACAACCATAGAGAAAATATAAAATAGAATTTGGATTTCCTTTAAAAATAGAGGGAATATTCTAACAGATTATAGTTACGATGACCTAGAGTGGTAATCATGACAAAAAATGAAAACCTTGTGCTAATTGGAGACAAGTACCATTATTTTTTTAATATAATAAATCATGCATCATTTTTTTATAGGGGACATGTTGTGCACCAAAACTCTACATAAATTGTGATAGGCTTAGTCCTCTCTTTTTTTGTTTTATTTTGGCTTGCAATTGTCTACTTGGAGGGCACAAGTGACTGATTTTATAATGACACTAAATTAGATACCATGATAGTTTGAAATTCATTTTGTTCTTTAGTAATTCCCTTCATGTTTTGATGAAATAGAATTAATTAATGCTGAGAATAAATTTACAATGTTTGTTTACTAATAAATATGTACCTAGATTATGCAATAAATTATATAGTCAGTTCTAAAATTTTATTATATTTAACTTGAATATATGTCAATCCATGGTGTGTAGTAGCTATAGGCATTTCATATTCTTTTATTTAATATAATTTCAGATTAATATGTTTAGTTAATTACTCAAAATATTTCCTATTGAGATGTTTTTGGTTTGTGTTATAGCTAGACCTAGTACATAATGGTATAATTATGATTAGGCATGATTTTAACCTTCATCATTAAATAATCTTATTTTAGTTTAAAAACTATTGGCCAAAATTGGCCTACATACAAAACTTTTACCTATGTGTGGTGTGAGAAGTTGAGCAGAGTTCTTGTTAAATGAATGATACAATGGTAGGAGGAAAGGAACAAATTGGATATAATGATCTTATTAAAAAATAATAAGGTAATTGGTTTTATACCTAATGGATATCACCATCAAGATTCAATAATGACCTACAATCAAGAAGGATAAAAAGGTTTAAAGGTGATTTCAAGGTGTTTAAAAAGATTCTTATTTCATGTTAAATAAAGAAAGATCCCTTAAAATGATAAAAGATGGATTATAACAATATTTTTACCATGTATGCATAATCATCCACCATGAATGAACACCTACATGTGATATGGGGAAGATCAATGCATCAAAAAGGAGCATTTACTTGGATTCAATCACTTCATGTTTGAAAGATCTTATTTGAAGAAGATCCAAGTTCAAGTTAAATGTAGGGATACCAAGTGTCTAAACTTCACTTGATCAGATCAATATCAATGGCACATAGATGATAGCATAAAATTTATAAGTTAAAGTTCCCTGGTTCAAGATCGATAGTGTGTATTTTTCTATACAAATTTTGATCAATGATCTACATTAAAGACTAGGGTCAATAAGTTAAGATAGATCTATGACATGTATGCATTTATGATGATGGAGATTGATGGTGAAAATTGAGTCAAGAAGTCAATAATCCCATATTGCACATAAGGCTACCACGTGGCATAAGAGTGTTAACTAGATAGAGACTGATAGTAGGGTCCATAGAAGGCATACAAGGCTACCAAGTCTCATAATATTAGAAGTTAGGATCAAATATCAATGGCCAAAATTAAATGTTAAAGCCAAAAAACTCCCAAGGATATTGACAGAGCAAATTTGATCAAGTTTCCATGGGGCACAAGATGAATACATGTGTTCAAAGTGATAACAATTAGGTTTTAAATTCAAATAAATATCATGGTAAAGAGATGCCACATAGGTATACATGTTAGATCGATAGATTTCACCACCCAAGTATACAAAGATATAATATGAGGTCAATATATGATCTAGGTTACCAAATCAAACAATCTAAATTCATATACCACCATTAAAGCTTAATATCTACTCAGTTAGGTAAAGAACTTTTATGTCTTGTTCATGATTAGAAGTCTGAGTAGCCTATGGATCTTCATTGAAAATATGAATATATGAAAACCAATAAGGGGATTGGTTTTCATATAAAGTAGACCTATGTTTAGGGTTTGGAGTAAGGTCATAATTGTGATTGTGAAAGGAATGTCAAAAGGGATTATCAAGTAACTTGAATGAATTACATAACAAGTTTCAAGCATGATAGAAGTTATCAGATCAAAAGGATGGTATTGATTAATGATAGCACTAATTATAAATTCTATGAAACCTTTCAAGTGAGTTTAATGTACTTGAAACCCCTATATACCCATATATGAGATGGATAGTTTAACTATGTTCTACCGTTGAATCCATAATTATATTGAGTTATAGACTTTATAAGGCTAAAACCCTTGTTTGGGTAGGGTCTTCTAATAGTTTTGTTCTTAAGGTAAAATTCATAATGGATGAGCTCAATATTTTCAAGAGAATACTATATATTATAATGGAATTACACTTAGTCTTTCTCACCCTGAATGGTAACCTATAGAGAGTTACAGTACACAGTCACGTTCTAGGCATAAAACATGGGAGCAATTTTTAGGGTAGTTGGTTCAAGGTGGCTCAAGCTTGTGACGTCCATCAATAGGGTCTATGAGATCAATAGGTATCATGGAGTTCATTGCAGGTTGGAGGAGCAAATTCAAGTTGAAAATTGAAGAACACCTCAAAAGGCAAACATAAAAGATTACCTCAATGGTCAGTTAAGCATTGTATGCTAAGTCAACTAACAATTTAACATAGGCTTCTATAAGTACAAGTGGAGAAGGGCATATAAGTCTAGGGAGAGAAGTTTGGAGGTTGAGAAAGGCAAGTGAATCATTCAATTAAGTTTTAAAGTCTATGGATACTTTTCCTTTTAGTGTATCATGACATCATCATCCTCAACAAATTCTTGTCTTCTAGTGTGTTTCTAAGACAATGAGAGGGCTTGAAGGCATTTGGACTAATGAGGGTTATTTTTTTAAGGAAGTAATAGTGATAATAGATCAAAAGGTGGTTAAAACTCCATAGAAGTGGTTGTGTCTCATTTATTGAATTGTATTTGCTCACTTCTCTCTCTTTTCCTTTTCTCTTATATCTCCCATTTCTCCCCAATTTTTTAAAAGGAGACTCTCATTTTGATAAGAAGACTCTCATTTTGATAGGGAGACTCTCATTTTACAAGGATAAACCTTGTAAAAATTTTGTAAAAAATAACTTTTGAAGTAATTAAGATAATGTTTACCTATCTCTTGCCTCTAAATTATGTTTAGCAAGCTTGTGCATGATGGCCTTGTGAAGAAGAATTTTTCCATGTCCACTGTCCTTCTTTTTGCCTAATTTTAGGTGTTTTTAAGTTAGTTTTAGGTCTAAAATTGATCTCTTTCTACCATTAATGGATGATTGGTGTGAATTTTAGAATTCCTCTTTGCTCCATTCATTATTTCATGAGCCTAGTTTATGAAATACTTATGCAAATTAGCTAGTTTGTGAGATTGTGTGAGCAAAGATCATCTTATGCTACATCAGTGTTTATTTCAAGCTTATGTGAGTTTTAATTAATTTTTTGTATCACCCATTTAATTCTTTTACTTACCCTATACCTCCTCTCTATCCCTTTTCCAAGCAGAACTAGTATTTTAGGTTCTACCAAGAAGAAGTTGGCCCTCTATAGAGGTTCAACCTCACTACAAGATACCCACAACCTAAGGTTGTTCCAATATTTTGGATGAGAGTGGGAGATCCTAAGTAAATCTCCCACAAGGGTGAAATTCCACACCATAATAGTTTTTGACATGCCCAATGGAACTCACTTTTGAATAAGATTGGTCAAGTTTGATGTTGGTTTGATCAATTTGTAGTGGTTATAGCTTTCATATTTTAGTATCTAGCGACTCTAAAGAACACTCAACATTATAGTGGTATAAAAGTAGCTATATTTCATGCTAAAGGTTACTACAAGATCAACTTCTAAATGTATTCCTTTTAATTTTGTTGAATTACCTTTAAAATCAGTAAAAAGGTTAAGATTTGTTAACACTCACCCATATATGGGAAACTTTCCTCCTAAACCAATTTAAAAATGTACCTCTATAAGAAGATCTTTATTGGGTTATTTCACTACCATGGTAGGCCCTAGAGCTTTGCCTTTTATGGATTTCAATGGTTAGAGTCCTTTGAACCTCAATCAATATGACCCTATTCTAGTGGTAGCTCTCAAAAGAGACCAATATATAACCCCTTTTGAGCACCTCAGAGATATAGCCCACTTATATAGTATTCATGATATCAATGAGGAAAATGTGGCTATCAAGTTAATGGCCATCTCTTTCAAGGTTAAATTCTTGGACTGATATAGAAACGTTATTGCTAATTATTGGTTTCCTAGATTCCACCCTAGTTGAGTAACGAGATTTTTCAATACCTCTTACACAAATATAGTCCAACATGGGAATGACACTAGGTTGTGGGTCACCTAAACATGGGTCAAACCTATAGAGATGGTTAGCTTCCTTATGGATCTATCACCTAAACTAGACCTAATCTAACACTTGCTTGGAAAAAGGATAGAGAGATACAATAATATATGA
Source organism: Torreya grandis (assembly GCA_037957365.1). NCBI lineage: Eukaryota > Viridiplantae > Streptophyta > Pinopsida > Cupressales > Taxaceae > Torreya > Torreya grandis. The sequence continues at coordinate 18,341 of JARHVA010006781.1, read as the reverse complement.
AAGCATGTAAAATGAGGTGATGCACTAGTAATTGGAACACTCATACTTTACAAAAGACACATTATGAGACACATTAAATACCAAATAAAATTAGTCCCACATAATTATTTCATAATAAGGCATTGATCAGTCATCAAACTAGCATGATAGGAAGATAACCAATTTCAAGCTAAATAATAAACTGTAAATTGCACTTATAATGACCTATGAGAGATACCAAGCACTTCATCAAGGTGATAAAAACTTAGAAATAGACAAGGAAAATACATTCACTTAACCACAGTACATGAATTCATAAAACATGCTTCAATCTAACTTGCAAAATGTTGGAATTTAGTCTTTATTGCATCAAAAGGTGTTACAATACAAAATTTGGCATAGCCTAAGCAAGCCAAAGTGTATAAGAGTTTATTTCTCTAAAAATTTCAGATATTTCTTCATAAAACTTCTATAGATTCTTTCAAACACCAAAATATGGAAAAATATGGAACATATATAGAAAAAGGAAGAGAGAGAGAGAGAGAGAGAGAGAGAGAGGGAACTGTCATGTATTATCACAAGTTCAAGGTTGCTGACTCATGACCTTACCAATAAGGAACCAATTCTATAAATTAATTAAATATTCACTACCCTTATCCATTTATTAGGTCTTTTTCTTAGAACTCCATGTCATTATCTATCTCTACTAACAAGGACCACATCTTAAAATTGATAGAATCATACCACATCTACTTTGGTTGGCCATAGGTACCTGCTTAATGAAAATGTGACCCTAATGATAGGTGAGACACTTATCCATGATCATGTTTACATTTGTATTTGATCCAATATCAAACACAGGTCCATTATAGGTGAAAACCAATCCAATTATTAGTTTTCACATAGTCACAATATCCATGGAAACCTACAAACTACTTGACCTTGATTCACAATCACTAGTCCATCTTTGATCTCTGTATTAGGCCCAAAATACCTTTTTACCTATATGGAGATATTCTAGAAATTTTTGGTCCCATTCTAGTCTAATCTAGGTCCATGCTCAAGATCTATCTTTGTATTTACTTTTCCCCATTGAAAATTGCTTCTTTGACTTCGACATGAAGCTTAATAGGCTCACTTTTGTTTGATTGGCCATCGACTTATGACTCAAACTTGTTGAATTTTTAACCCATCCATGTACCATTGATCTTGATTAGTATGATTTAGTGATATCCATAAATCTTACCCTTGATTTTTCAACTCTATCTGAGCTAGTGCCACTTGGTAATCCCACATTTTCACTCAAGATCCATTGTTAGTTTGTATGCTTTATGTGCTTACACCACATGGTGGTTTCTTGAGCTCTTTGACCTTTTGACTCATCTCACATCATTAATCTTGATCAATATGATTAAGCACCAAATTTTGGATCTACTTGAATTTGAAAACAAATGGCTATTTACTATGGTCTAAATTTGATGTCTATGTGATTGTCATTTAACATCTGTATGAACACCATTGACGTCTATACAACCATCAAATTTAAGACCCTAATGGTTTTTTCCATAGCTTAAAGTTGATGTTTGCATGAATGTCTCCCATTATTTGACCAACTTTGAAATCTTGGATCTAGAAGTGAAAAGGTCATGGAGGTACCAAATTTATAAGAGATATTTTTGATACTAAAAGGATTATGCCCACTTGATCTGCTAGTTCTAAAATATTTCTAATTGTGTTTATAAGGTGTTCAAGTGAGCTAACCTATGTGATGTTTAATGATGTATGCATGCCTATTACTGATCATTTGAACCTAAATAGTTATTTATCAAGGCTCAAACTTGATGTTAGCATTAACATCTTACTCTATGGATCCAACTTTGAAACTCTATAACTTGAGCTAAAAAGCTTGCACAGACATGAAACTTGCAAAACATGTTCTTGGCATGAATAAATCTATAGTGATGTATCTTTTTAGCTCACATAGATTTTTGAGGTCATTTATAAAATGCACAAACATGTTAACTAATGTGTTTCCATGTGATGTTCAAGACAACCTAGCCCCTTAGGTTCGGCAAGTTAAACTTGAAAGGCTTAGATCTAGATATAACAAGTTCATGTGGACATGAAATTTACAAAATATGTTCTTGGCACTAAGTAAATTGATCTCATGTGATCCTTTGGTCACATGAGACTTTATGAGCATATATATAAATTGTGTAATTAATTTGTCTAGTCTGGTTCTTCATGACATCTTGATGATGGTCTAGCTTCAAAAAACTTGTTCCTAAACTTTTGCATCTCTGAATGATTTTTTGAGGCCTATGTGAAATTGTCCTTGATCTTAAATTGCTTTAATCACCATGAAGACTTATTTATATCCTTCTATTTTCCCTGTCGATTAATCAAATACACTTTAAGCAAGCTTAAAGTATTTCAAAGTCTTTGTGATCAATGTGAGACCCTTTGACCACTCATTCCATCCAAAACTTTATTCAAGCCCTACTCCATACTTGATCTTCAAGACATTGTACTACATTCAGGCAAGTTTGCTACGTAGGCCAAAAATTGGTTAACATCTTTGGTGACCCAGCTGGGAAGCATGCTTGATATGCTTGAGAACCCAAACCATTCACATGACTCTTGACTCATAATAGATAATACATTTGTTACATGACTGCATCAAACCTCTTGACTGAAAATATAAAAGAAATCCAACAAAAAGAGAAAGAAACAAACTTGAAAGGGAAAAAACCTAATAAATCAAATGCAACTAACTTATTAAAAAAAATTTAAACAAATCACTTATTAAGGATAAAATAAACTAAAGTCATCTAAATAACTATGACAAAACATGATCCACCTAGATCAAAAGGGAAATTCATGAACTCACACATTATAAAAAATGGTACAAGTTACAAAGCAGGGGGTTTATTGAACATAACCTTTGATGAGTGACTCTTATTTCATACCAAGTCTCTTAGCATCTCATTAAATGAGTCATAAATATTAAACCAATCACCAAAAAAAACAAATTCATCTTGCATTTCAAGATCTTTTTCATGTTGCTTGTCATCTACAACCTTGTCTAGTGATATCTCATCTATGCATTGTCCTTGAGTGACCTCATCTTTCTTATCATCTATTAAAAGTTCATGAATATCTTCAAGGAACTTTGAATATTCAACCCAATCTACATCATGTTCCTAAATATGTGACTCTTTATCAAATTTCTCATAAACATGCTCTTTAATGGGTAACATATCCCTATAAAGCACTTCAATCTCTTGAAAAAATTCAAGGTATAACTGTCAATCATCTTTTTGTTCTTCACTTTGATAAACCTAGATAAGATCAAATTTAAAGGTATATTCATCTTTCTCAAGTGGAGACATCTCAAATTTAGTCATGACTTTAACTAGTAACAATTCTTCATGGGGTTCTTCGACAATAAGACTAACCTTCTCCTATATACCTAAGATAACTTCTTCAAGATCATATACAACCTCATTTTCAACATGTACCTAAGTGAAGTATTAATGAGGATATATTCATCATACACACTTGAATAATCTTCTTCACATTCTCTAATAACTTGACTTGTAGATGCAACATCTTTCTTTATCTCCCATAAAATAGGTTCCTCCTAAAGAAGGGAGATGGTGGGAAGGTGATGAAATTCTTTGGTTTGAGAGGTAATTTGAAGCATGGAAGGTTGATCATGATAAGATTTTGGTATCTTGATGGAATTGGAATTATCTATGGAGTTTTGGAGAGGGAAAGAGAAACCTTTGAAAACCTCTACATTCTACTCGTTCCACTTGGGTATCACTTCATCAAAGTTTGAAATCTCCTTGTTCTCATAGACAACTTGAGCTTGAGGTATGAGTAGTGAAGAATGAGAACTAAAATAAGGCTTAGTCTCTTGAATAGGCATATGAATAGCTTTTTAAATAGGCTCTTGACTCCAACTAAGAAGCTCCATTGGCTCACATTGGGCATGGTTAAGAACTTCATGAGAATGAGGAACATAAAAATATTGGTAAGGAATACATGAGGGTTCTTGAGATAACTGGCTGAGATAATTGGTAAGTGAAAGTAAAAGTTTTGGTGTCTTATATTGCACCCTAGCTGATTAAGGAGATTGTTTACATCTTCTTACACAAATCTAGTCCAACATGGGAATTAACCTAGGCTATGGGTCACCTAAACTTGGATCAAACCTTTGGAGAAGGCTAGCTTCCTTGTGGATCTATCACCTAAACTAGACCTAATGTAACACTTACTTGGAAAAGGGGAGAGATAATAATAATGCATGAAAGAATATAAAATGAGGTGATGTAATAGTAATTTGAACACATATACTTTGCATAAGACACACTATGAGACACATTCAAGACCAAATAAGATCAGTCCCACATAAGTATTTCACAATAAGGCATTGATTTGATATCAAACTATCATGAGAGGGAAAATATCCACTTTCAAGATAAAAAACAAACTATAAATTGTAGTTATAATGATCTATGAGAACTACCAAGTAATTCATAAAGGTGAGAAAACTTAGACATATACAAGGAACATACATTCACTTAACTACAATACATGAATTTGTAGGACACACTTCAATCTAGCTTGATAATGATGGAATACAGTCTTTATTGCATCAAAAGGTGTTACAATACAAATTTTGGCACAACCTAAGCAAGCTAAAACATAAAATTCTATTTCTCTAAAAATATCAAATATTTTTTTCTAAAACTTGCAGAGAGTCTTTCATTGACTAGAATATGGAAGAAGATTGAACATATATAAAAAAGGAAGACAGAGAGAGAATTATGATGTATTGGCACAAGTTTGACGATACTAACTCATGACCTTACCAATAAGGAACCAATTATATAAAATAATTGAATTCTCATTATCCTTATCCATTTTTTAGGTCTCTTTCTTAGAACTCCATGTCATTATATATCTTTGCTGATGAGGACCATGTCTTAGAATTGACAGAATCATGCCACATCTACTTTGAGTGGTCATAAGTACCTATTTATTGAAAATGTGACCCTGATGATAGGTTAGAAACCTCTCTATGATCACATTCACATCTATATTATCTCTAATATTGAACACAAGTCATTATAGGTGAAAACTAATCCAATTATTGGTTTTCACACAGTCACAATATCCATAGAAACATGCAAACTACTTGACCTTGCTTCATAATCATTAGTCCATCTTAGATCTTTGTATTAGGAAAAAAAGACCTATTTTACCTATATGGATATTTTTCATCAATGTTTGGTCCCATTTTGGTTCAATATGGGTTTGTACTTGAGCTTTATCCTTGTATTTACTTTGCCCCATAAAAAATGACTTCTTCGACTTCCACTGGAAGCTTACCAGGCTCACCTTTGTTTAATTGGTCGTCAATTTATGAATCAGACCTATTGAGTTTTTTACCCTTACATGCACCATTTATCTTGATCATTATGATCAATCAAGAGCCATCAATCCTACCCTTAACTTGTTAACTCTATCCAAGCTAGTGCCACTTGGTAATCTTACGTTTGCACTCAAGATCCACTATCAGTCTGCCTACTTTATGAACTTATGCCATGTGGTGGCTTATCGATCTCTTTAACATTTTGAATCATCTTTCACCATTTATATTGATCATTATGATTGAATTATAACCATTTTATCTACTTGTATTTGAAAATAAATAGCTATTTACCATGGTCTAAATTTGATGTCTGTATGACTGTCATTTGACATCTCATCATTGATGATTATGTAACCTTAAAATTTAAGACCCTAATGGTTTTTTCCATCACTTAAAGTTTAAAGCTACACAAATATCTCCCATTATTTGACCAAACTTGAAATTCTAGATCTAGAAGTGAAAAGGTCATGGAGGCACCAAATTTTTAGGAGATGTTCTTGATACTAAAAGGATTGTGCCCACTTAATCCGCTAGTTATGGGAGATTTTTAAGTGTGTTTATAAGGTGTTCAAATGAGATGAATTGTGTGATTTTTCATGATGTTCATGCACCTTTCATAGATTATTTATACTTAAATGGCTATTTTCTAAGTTTTGAATTTGACACTTGTGTGAATGTCTTGCTCTATGGGTTCAACTTTGAAAATCTATAACTTGAGCTAGAAAGCTCACATGGACATGAAACTTATAGATCATGTTCCTAACATGAATAAATCTATGGAATTTCATCCTTTTATCTTGCATATCTTTCTAAGGTCATTTATAAAATTCACAAATAAGCTTACCAATGTGTTTTCATATGACGTGTAGGATGGCTTAGCCCCTTAGACTTGACAAGCTAAACTTTGAAGGATTAGATCTCAAGATATTAATCTTGTATGGACATGAAATTTCCAAAACATGTTATTAACACTAAGAACATTGATCACACATGGTCCTTTGGTCATGAGAGGCTCTCTAATCATATTTATAAATTATATAAGCAAGTTTTCTAGTCTGGTTTTTCATGATGTTTTGGTGGCGTCTAGCTCCACAAAGATTTTTCCTAAACTTTTATAGCTTTGAATTATTTTTTAAGGCCTATGTGAACTTATCCCTAATCTTTAATTGCATTTATCACCATGAAGACATATTTGGATCCTTTTTTTACCCTACAGAGTAATCAAAATTCACTTTAAGCAATTTAAAAGTGTTTTAAATGCTTTTTGATCAATGTGAGACCCTTGGACCACTCATTTCATCTATAAATTTGTTCAAATATTGATCCATACTTGATCTTTAAGACACTATAATATATTCAAGCAAGTTTATTATGTAGGCAAAAAAATTGCTAACATCTTTGGAGACTTAGCTAGGTAGCATGCCTGCTATGCTTGAGAACTCAAACCATTCACATGACTCTTGAATAATAACATATAATACATTTTTTATATGATTTAAACATAACCACTTGACTGAAAAGACAAGAATTCCAAAAAATAGGGAAAGAAACAAAATTGAAAGGGAAACTAAACTAATGAATCAAATGCAACTAACCTACTAAACAAATATGAAAATAAATAACTTATTTGGGATAAAAGAAACTAAAGTGTTATGAAAACACTTAAAGAAAAATAAAATCAACTAAGTATGTATAGGGGACTTAGGTTCCTCAATATTAGTGTTTTAGATGTATCCCATTGACTGGGATAGGAATATCTTCACCATCCATATTTACAAGCTAGAAAGAATTATGGTATTTGTAGCTGAAGATTGTATATGAACCACTCTAGAGAGAATCAAATTTTGTGTGCCTTCCTAGCTTAACTCTATCCTCATCCCACTTGAGGACCAAATCTTCTTTTTGAAAACTTCTTGAAGAAGTTCCTTTGTTAAAATATCTCTTTACCATTTCTTGATGGGCTTCCATATCGAACATGGATTGATGCCTTGTCTTTTATAGCTCCATGATCTCATCATATCTGATTTACATTATCTCATTCTCCAAAATCTCAAGTTGATGAATTAGTTTCAAAGTAGGGAATTCAAGATAAATAGGCATTCTTGCTTCCTTACCTTATACTAGTTTGTATGGATAATTAGCTATTAATGTTTTATAGGTGATCATATCAACCTAAAGGGATGACTTCAATTTAATATGCCATGACCTTTGATTATCTTCAACAATCCTCCTAATGATCTTAAATAAATTCTTGTTAGTGGACTCAGCAAGGCCATTACCTTGTGGGTAATAGTTTGATGAAGTATTGAGAAAACATTATGTTGAACTACCCACTAGTTGATCTTAAATGTTATAAAAGCCATAACATTTTTAGATATAATAGTTGAATGGACTCTAAATCTAGTAATCAAACCCTCATATAAGTCTAGAACATTAGTCTCATTAGATTTATTTAATACCACTACCTCTGTTCATCTATTAAAATGATATGTAGCAATTAGGATCCATTTACATCCTGAGCTTGAAGGGGGTTAATGAGACCAATAAAGTCTAATCCCCATTGGAAAAAGGGTTGATTCACTATAATTAGTTGGAAAGGTAAGGATGCAAGCTTGACCTTTCCAACAAACATAACACATTGTATGCATTTCCTATTCCATGCATGATAATCACCAAATATACTTGGCTAGTAATACCCACCTCTCATGATCTTGTGGGATACGGTCTTTACTAAATAATGACCTCCACCATGTCCATCATGTAATTTCTCAAGTAGTATCTATGTTTTGATTGGATCTATTCACCTTAGCAATATTTCATTGATATCCTTTTTGAACAACACATTATTATTAAGAAGAAAAGGAATTGACTGCAATCTAAAATATCTTCTCTCTGAAGGGGTTGGATGAGAAGGATAAACACCATTTTTTAAGTATATTATCATATATTGGAACTAGATGGAAGGTGAGGTGTGATCATTTGTAATTTTTTCATCATTTGACACCATAACCACCCCATTATCCTCTTTCAAGTCTTGGGCTATATGTTTACAAAGTTCTTTGTGTCTAATCAGCTTTGTGACCTTGATCTCAACATCATATTCCATGACTTTGGTTATCTAACTAGTTATTTTGTCATTTATATCCTTGTTAAAGACAAAATCCTTGACACTTGAATATTTAACCATCAAATGTATCTTATTAGTAGACAACAAGTATTTAAAATTCTATAGAGACCTTATGACTGAAAGTACATGCTTCCCAAAAAAATAATACCTTGTTTCATATTATTCTAATCCTTAACTGAAGAAGGCTATTTTCTACTCTAAATTTTTATGGTTCTACTACATAAGAATACCTAAAATTATGTTAATATTAGCATAAGTATATAGGAATAAATCCTTTGTGAAGTCAAGGTTTAGGAGTGTAGGAGCATTAGATATAGATTTCTTGATCTCTTCAAAACTTGTTACTCCTTTTTTGGACCAACTAAAACTCTGACCCTTCTTTAGCATGTTTGTGAGTGGCCTAGCTAAATTATCAAACTCTAAAATGTATCTTCTTATGAAATTTATCTTGCCTAAAAATCTTTGCAAGGCTTTCTTGTGTTTAGGTAAGGAAAGTGCAAGAATTAAATCTATCCTATCAGGATCTATACCTGTACCATGTTTATAAATCACATGTCTAAGAATCCTACCTTCATGAACATAGAAGACACACATTTTGGTATTCAAAGACACCCCACATTGTATGCTCCTTTCAAATACTTTTCTAAGGTGAATCATATGTTTATCTACACTATTAGAGAACATTGTTATGTCATCTAGATAAACAAGTATGAACTTGTTAAGGAAACCTTGAAATTCCATGTCCATATCTTTCAAAAAAGTTTCTCTGGCATTAGATAAACCAAAAGTCATCTTTTTTTATGTAAATGTCCCCCACTTTATGTTGAAGACTATTTTGAACTGGTTTTCTTATTTGACCAAAATCTAGTTATAACCACTATATCCATCCAACAAGAAGAACCTTTTTGAGCCTAAAACTAACTATAAAATTTGCTCCATTGATGGCAATAAATAGTGGTATTTAAAAGAGGTCTTGTTCTAGTCATGAAAATCAACATGTAGTCTTATTTCACCATTCTTTTTCCATAATAGAACAAGGTTTTCCACCCAATTTGAGTGCTTAATTGGAAATATTATAGCTGATTCAATTATCTTATATAGCTCAAATCTCATCAAAGGTTAAATCTTTGGGTTAATAGGCCTTTGTCTTTGTTTGACTGGTCTAGTCTCATCTTATAAATTAATGGTATGTTGAGCTAAACTTGGATCAAATCATTTGAGATCATTTTACTACCATGCAAAGACATCTACAAAACTTAAACATAACTTAATAAAAATTTCCTTCTCTGAAGATGTGCAAACTTTGCCCAAATTTAAGATCTTACCAGTTATAATCTCCACATTTGTATAGTGTTCTTCTTTTGTTGATAATGAAAATTTATCTTTTTTAATTTCATCATCTTTATTGAATATGTTTTCAAAGGTGACCAACCCTTTAGGCAATTTATTTGTCTTCAATTACACAATTTGGTCACCATACTACTGTAAGTGCTTGTCTTGGTCCCTTGAGGAGAATTAAACTTCCTCTTGTAATAATCTGACAATCTAACTATCATCTTCAAATACTTTCCAATTTTCATAATTATCTAGGATAGAAGGCCTCATAATCACCTTGATGTGTGATTGAACATTTTCATTCTTTATGTCATTTGGGATACTAAATTGTGCCCTAATAGTAGCTAACTTGTTTGCATGTTTGTTCTTATTTCTTGGTATGACACAAATATTGAAATCTTGAAAGTCTTTAAGTAAGTCTCATACTCTATGTCTATATGACATAAGCAGTGTGTCATTGTATACATTAAGTCCTCTTACTTTTTGAACTACTGGTTCCTTATCACCAAAGACTTGTAAGGTACTTACCTTTATCTGTCTTGCCCATTGAAAACCATGTACTAGTGATTCATATTCAACAACATTATTGGAACAACCAAAATGAAACTTGAGATAAAAATAAATTTTATTATCTTAAGAAATCAACATCATTCCCTCTCCAATTCCATGTTTGTTCCTTGATCCATAAAAATATAGTTTCTATAGGCCATCACTAGGCTGATCATCCTTCATCAAATTTGGAATTGGTGTGTCATTTTCATGAAGGAAATAGAAACCAAGTCCTTCTTCTTCAATTAAATTTTATGGATCATGATCATGTAAATTAGAGGCCCATTCATCAAGGAAAATATATGTAACTCCATCTAGAGGTGATTTGGTTTTTACCTTACTATTTTCTAGTACTTTGTCTAAGATAACACAATTAGTATTCACCATACTTGGCATGTATGGATCCAAATCAAATATTGAGATAGGTTAAAAATATATTGTTTCATTGGTACCATACCTTGTCCTAAACATTAAATATGTCTAATCAGCTGACAAATATCCTCTAATCTTTGAGGTAAATTACCTTGACAAACACATGGCAAAATATGGAGGCAAGTCCACTACAACTACATCTTGGTGAATGGTAACATTGAGGAAATCATGTAATGTCAAATTTATGCCCTTGATTATGCTTATTGTCTTTTTTGGTGACCCATCTAATTTAAATACTCCCCTTGTATTTAACTCATAGACAAGATCAAGCTTGTATGCAATCTGTGTAGGCATGACAGTGCTACTAGCTATACTATCTATCATTCAATTATGGACTAAGTAGTCACCAACTATTAAAGAGAGATAAAATTGAAGGGTTTTATTTGATTTGACATTGTTTTTGTCCACATTTGTCATGTTATGTACTTATTTATCAAGTTTTTTGGTAGGTTGGTCTAAATTAGCCAAGATAGCTCCTTGTTTCTCAATTGGTTTTTTAGACACCTTGAGAGCTAAAAGATCTTTAATGAGCATATATTTTTACCCTAGGATAGTAATGGAATTCCACATGATAATTATAACATTTTATTTCTTCATTTGATCTATTATTCTGAATGAGGATCCACTAGCCTTTGGTTATACCTTTTGAACCACTAGTTGTTCTCTAATTAGAGGCATTTGGGAAATCATCCCTACCTATACATTATGGTTTTTCTATGATATAGGGATATAAAGTTAATCCTTGACATTCTTAGGAAAAAATTTAGGAACACTAGAAGTATTGCTCACATCTTGAGCTTCCTCAACTACTTTTCTTTTATCTCTAGTAAGGGATGTAACTTGACCATTTGTGTTACTATTTTCACCAACTTGATTAAATACAATATGATCCTCTAATTACCAATTAAAATTGATGGCATCAAGTTACCCTAAAACTTATTTATCTTCTCCTTGGAATTCCATGTTCATGTCTTGATGCTGACCACTTTAAAGATAGAACTATTTTTGTGCCATTTGTGGCAAAGTAATATCCTATAATATTAAGGTTTGGTTTTGAGTGTCATTTGGATTAAATGGTTACCAACCTTAATCTTAAATCAATATATTTTTAGGAATAATATATTTTAAACTAGAAGGTAAATTAGGATCAAGGGATACATATGGTTTAGTTTGGGTTATGTCTCCTTGGTTTTGGTAGGTATTCCTATTATATTTGAAACCTTGATAAGGAGGTCTTTGATTATTTAAGACTGATAAGTATTTTAGTTTTGCCACTGATAAATCCTACCTTGGTTTTATTGTCTCTTGAGTTTAAATATTTCATTCCCAAAATATCCTAACAAACTTCTCAAATCTCCATCTAAATGTGGTTGAGTATACTGATTAGAAGGGGCTATATTTGGGCTTTTAGAGATGCATTAGGATCTATAGATGGGATTTAAGGTACTTGAGGAGGAGGAATAGGTTAAAATTATAGAAATATAGGCATTATAGGACTTAGATCAAGTTTACCAACTTGTATCAATCTATGTTTTGCTCTTATTACAAGTTCATAGGCATTTTGTAAAGTATTACCACCCATGGAATATATCATGACACTAATATTAGAATTGAGGGCCTTTAGATAGTATAAAAATGCATACTCTTAGGATTGTCTAACAAAAAGTATCTTAGTCCATGTATTTTGGAATCTAAAGTTAAAATCAGACATGAACTCATGGGTGTATCTTTGTATGGTAGTCAATTATTCAACCAAAGATATATGATCAGACTTGTCTTCAAATTGATTAACTAAGGTTGCACCTAACTCATCCCAAGTAGTAATGGAGGTTAAAAGGAGATTTATATACCATTTCAATGCTTTTCCTTTAAAGGAAGAAACAATTAATCTAATGACCACATTATCTTGATTAGCATTATGAACATAACATTGGTTGGTAACATCTTGAATATGATGAATAGTAGTAGTTTTATCCCATTCTCTTAAGAAGGGATACTCTTTAAGGAAAACATATGGATGTCATCATATTGGTACAAATTTAGGGGATTAACCCTATTAAATGGAACAAATACTTGATTCCTAACCACCATTTGGGTAAAAGGGATCTGGCTTATGGGGACAATAGCTTGGACTAAAACAATAGGATGACTAGGAGGTGAAATTTTCTTTTGAGGATAAGCTCTGGTCTTATGGGATCTTGATTTTTTATAAAAGGTAAAAGGTAGCTCAATAAATTCAAAAGGAATACCTTTACTTGATGACCTTTTTGTAACCTTTGGCATAAAAACATTATCTAAAAGATGCTTTGAGATCTGTAACTTGAAATATATTCAATTTTTGATGATGGTAGATGTCTCCTCCTTTTGAAATTTCTTCTTCTCGATATTTAAAATTCAAATATGCCAAGGAAACTTTTCCCACTGAGTGTGCCAAAACTATTGGATTCCTATATTTGTGTAAGCAGACTTGAAAAATCTCTTTACTCAGCTAAGGTACCAAAACTATTAGAGGTCTAGATTACACCCTAGCTGAAAGCAGAAGTGTTTAGGTTATACTTCCAAATCTAGCTTAACATGGGATTGACCCCAAGCTATGGGTATCCTATAATGGGGATAGACCTCTAGGATTTTTAATGAGGATAGTTCCTCTAATGCATCATTTTATCTCATTTCCACTAGTAAAACCTACTAATGATAGGGAAAATGGAGAGAAAGATAACTTTAAAGGTAAACGTAAGCTAACAATGGTGATGCACCTAAATGATGGTTTATCCACTCCATTTGAGCTCCTATTAAACACTAATGAGACAAACAAAATACTAGATCCATGACTCTAAATATATATATATATACATATATATATATATATATATATATATACACACACACATATATATACATATATATATACACATATATATACATATGTATATATATATATATGTATATATATATATATATATATATATATTTATATATATATGTATATATATATATATATGTATATATATATATATATGTATATGTATATATATATATATATGTATATATATATATATATATATATATATGTATATATATATATATATGTATGTATGTATGTATGTATGTATGTATGTATGTATGTATATATGTATATATATATATATATATACATACATACATACATACATACATATATATATATATATATATATATATATATATCATCAATCAATATTTCATGTATAGTTTCACCAAATGGTTGAAAGATGAGGTAAGTGATGGAGAGGTCTAATTCAAGACACTAACTAGTCAAAGTATCCACATGAGAGCTTTGATCAAAAGATATTTGAACACTAAACATGACCTACACAACAAGATCAACTAGAAACTAGGTGAGATCAAGACTTGACAAGGGATAAAATCTCTACCACATATGTAAATCAATTAACATGAACACACTAGATAAGCATAATGAAATCTGAATACAGTCTTTTATTTATTTTAAGATGTCATGTTGAACAAATTTGACCCTACACATCAAATTAGGGCCCCTATAGGTAAAAAATTAGATTTTTATATGTTTTTATGGGGTCTAATATATTTTCATGGGGTGTATTATATGTTTTTTATATCATTTAATGTCATCCTAGCCTTGGTCTTAGTCATATTAATCAATTTGTCATTTTGAGTCATTTAGAAGGCTTTTAGGGGTCATAAATGCAAGTGGCATCATTCCCAATGTGTAAATGTGTCCTATTTTCCTTAAAATAATAAAATATGTCATATTACCTATTAGGATTGTCATTTTAATCATAATCTTGTAGGTTATCTAACTGAAATTCAAGAAACTAACTAAAAAAGGTGAGTTTATCACTTGTACAGCCCATGGGGAAGTGTGCCACATGGGTTAAGCTCATGTAAAAACCTCTTCATCTTCCTAAAACTAATTTAAATTCTTTAAATTATATATAATTTATATTTTTTAGCCAAAACCATTTTGCTCCTTGCCTTTCTAGACATACAAAAGTGACCACTAGGTTCATGCTTAATACGGATAGCTGAAGAGGTTTTAGGACAAATTATTTTAGGAGGTGGTATTATAATTATATACCTTTATTTAAATTAAAATATTTTTAATAATTGTGGATTTTTTTATGAACCATCCTCATGAATTTGATTCTATTTTTGTACTTACCAATCTGTGCACCCTATAAGTTTTACCTTGGTTTGAGAAAGTTCATACAAAATATCTATTGATATTGTTTATATAGGTTTTTTAGTCTCTTATATAATCCTCTCCATGTTTTTTTTTCATGTTTTATGATTTTTTGATATGAAAATCATCTTAAGTTACAGGAGGATGCACTATGCTATGTTATAGGCAGTTTTTTCACAATTTTCAGTTCTTCATGCTATCAAATGGATTCGTAGAATTGGGATAGGTTTATTTTAATGTTTTAAATTTCATATTAATTACATTTTATTTATAAATCTTATTATCCAAACAATGTACCATGGGTGTAGTCACAAGATACCATACTTTCAGTTTAATCTATGATTGTCATGTACGGTCAGCCATGATGGTTGAGCTCTGAGCATATTGTAAAGGATATATTTAATGTTAAAAATATGTGAGATAAATTCTATCAAAATGAGGTATTTTTGTGATTTTTCAAGTGATAAATAAAATACTATGGTATTCATATGCAAAATTTCCATATTATCTACCATTATTGTGCACCTATAGGTGCTTGGAGGAGAATACCACATTGGAGTAAAAGTTTAGAAACATGTTTAAATATTCCCATAGTGATTAATATTAATTTTAAGATAATATAAAGTACTGAGATTGATGAAGTAATCATACATCATATATTGTTTGGGGAATATTCATATTGTCTACCTGTACAAGATAATAACCACCTACAAGTGGTGTTAACAAAGGATTAAGGTATTCAAAGGAGTTTTAAGGCATACAGTGAATCCATAATTAGATTTATAATGGGTTTAAATATCATATTAGACATATTATACTATAAATTTGACAAAATTAGAAGTGATAACCTCCCTAAGACCCAATGACTGATTCAGGGCCCTTGTCCCTAAAGATGCAAAATAGAGATCCTTAGTGTTTTATTGACATTTTAAAATATGGGTATAACTACTTTTGATTCATCCTAATGACCTTGTCTTATAACCTCTATCATGGATAATATCTTGGAAATAAATTTAGAGTATAGGGTTGGTGGAGTTGGGCTGTTAGAAGCCATGAAGATGCCTTTTTATACAATAAACTCTTTCAATATAATCTATAGGCTTTGAAACTCAAAAAAGACTCTTCACTCAATGTGGTAGTTTGCAATGGTGACTCCCTAATTATAAGGTTATATATGGTGTAATATCACCATTATGATATAATTATAATTTTAAGGGATGTTATACATCATTTTAGACCCTAGATACACTTACAGGTGTATCTAATCCAAAATACTCACCTACAGTAGTAAGAAGGTGAAAAGTGCTTTGGACTAAAATTCAAGAGGATATAACATTTGAAGATGAATTAAAGTGTTTATATAGTGTAAATATGTTTCAAATTAATATAAATACCACTATAAAACGTGGATATGCAGAGTTTTTTTCCTCAAGACACACCTATAGTTTCCCTTTTCATCACAAGTGTAACCTACAGCTAACTGTAGATGTATACAGTCTATAGAAAATATTTAGGCATGAAGGTACCAATTTTGTAGCTATAGAGTGACTTATTAGGTCTTATATGTCTCCCAAAGAACATGTGTCATTATTTTTAAAGAATAATTCCAATCTCTAAGCCTTTTTCTTCAAGAAAGTCGATTATAGTTAACTGTTATAGACAGTGAACATGGGTAACAGTGTTTTTTGGTGTGGAAATAGCATGTAATGAGTAAAATTAATGAAAATAAGAAAATAAGGATTAAAAATTACTTAATTGAGGATGTGGACATTTTATTTTAAGTCAAACCATGCATTTATACCTATATGTACACTATAAAAAAGTAGGAACATAATCAAAGAAGCAAGTAGTCCTAAACTAGGTAGGAGCATATAGAGACATGTGAGAGGTTGGAGGGATGAAATAATGTAATTTAACACCATAATAACATTTTAATAAACCTCATTAAACCATCATGATGTATTTAAATTAGATAAATTATTCTTATAATGCAAAACATAGTCTATTGGAGGAAACCCCACACACATGACTCTTTACACAATCTATTTTAGTTTTGAAAGAGGTTTAAGGGTCAAATGGATATACTAAGGGATAAATTTTTTTATATTTAACCCTTTTCAATTTTATAATCTAAATCAATGTTTATTTTCTTTGATAAAATAGGGTAAGTACACTCTATTTTGTCTCAGATAGAGGGTACTTCTAATTGTGCACAAAACCTACAATTTTAGAAAAGGGAATGATCAGGTGGGTAAGTAGTTATTTAAAAATTTATATAATGTGTGGAAATCTGAGGAAAATATAAAAAAACATTAAATATATCTCAAATAAGGGAGAAACCCAACAGAGTGATCTAGATTGCTGAGTTTGCAAGTAGGCCTAAAGGCAGGATTTTGGCCTAAAGACCAAATATGAGACCATTTTCACTTCTAGCCCTAATTGAGTTTTAAAAATTATTGGAACATGTATATGGTATCACATTATAGGTATATGATCTATTTTTAAGTAGTTAAATATATCAAAAGTCATTTTGTGCTTTGAGGTAACTCAGACCTATTAGGCAAGGTTTAGGCCTAGTGTCCAAATGAAGAGTCAGTCACACTTTTAGCATTAGATATGAGTTATAACCTATTGTATCATGTTAATACATGCATTATATTTTTTTTCATCTTCTAAATTGTATATAAATAATCAATAATTACTTTTAGGCTCAGAGATAACATTATGCATGTTGAAATGAGGAATCAAACTCAACAAGATAGTTTTGGATGCTCACATCTCCCTTGAAGTTATGTGTGAGAATATAAGGAGTTTAGGGATGTTTATTAAGGTATTTAAAGTTTATTTTTTGGAATTATTTTAAGATTCCAATGTCAAGTTTTTATGAATAATTATTAAGAGGTGAAAATAGGCCTAAAACCTTTACAAACCCTCAATCAAGACTCGATGGAGAAAATGAGGATGGGAAGATAATATAATGGCACCATGAAATATATTTTAATTTGTAGAAAACTCTTTCAGGATCCTCCACACTTTATTTGACTATACAACATTGTATGAATGGGGTGCAAAATAGGGTTTTATAATTGTTTGATACATTGTGTAGGTTCCAAGAGGTCTCAAGAGATGAAACAAACTTTAAAAGGAATATTGAGACTTGTGATAACTCCCCATGTTCATTTAATACCCCAAAAAAAACTCCTAAGTGACTCAATAGGAGCTCTCATCTCAGCCAATCAAAACTAGCATCGTGACCAAGCTAGTGAAAAGGGTGA
>JARHVA010006780.1:817500-831735 GCA_037957365.1 Torreya grandis | reverse complement strand
ATGTATATCTTTATGGTACACTTCATGTTCTTAAAAATCATACAACACACGAGTACTAGCTTGTCTCTCTAGATTCCCATACCATCACTATCTACTCATCCATGCAGGGAGGGCTATTCCATGATGAGGGATTATGTGTAGGATTGAAGGTCCATGTTGGTGTAGAAGAGTGATCAGATGATGCCCTCCCTCTCTAGAGTAGTACTTATTTGGAGACTATACTTGAGATTGCCATAGGTACTGGAGTTTTGGGAAACTCATGCTCTATGGATCCTTATATTTTGTATCTTGTATTTTGTATTGGATTTATTATTAATGAGACATTATAATTGATGAGATGTAATTATTTAATTATTGTACCATGACAATTATGGCTAAAATTATGTAATTAATTTTTATATTCAGTTATGTTATGTTTCATCTAATGATAGTTATTAGTGATGGATAGATGTCACAAGCTTATTTTATAGTTAATGTACTTAAAGTTTTTTATTTATTATCTAGATCAATAATTAGATTATTGTGGTGAAATTTAATTAAAAAATACATTGATTAAATTTTTAAAAAAATATCATGTTATTATAAGTAGATCCCAGTAGAGATGTTACATGTGGTATCAGAGGTACGGATCAAACTCTAAGACTTAAAATGTATATCAGAAAGGAGAATGGTGAAAAGCTAGAGGTATCCAAAGAGGGTCCTTCAAATGTTAATGTTAGTAATCATCCATTTGATCCTAATAAATTTATTGTTGAGCAAGTAGAAAATTTGGATTTGATTCTCATAGCCATGAATGAAATCAGGGACTGAATTTTATCCCTAGAGTAGGAATTTCATGTCCATGAAAAGGAAGAACATCATGATGTACCTAAATAGCATCTTATTGAGTAGGAAAAAACTTAAGATATAAGAGCTCAAGTATCTACAAAGTTTGATAGAGATATGAAAATGGTGAATACACCTAAGTTTGATGGAACGTATTTTGGGTGACAGAGCTGAATCATGACTGACTAAGATGAAGTATTTTAAGATTCAAAACTACTCTGAGGTCACTAAAGAAATTTGGGGAGCTTACTAGTTGGCTAGTGAAGTGGCTATGTGGTGGGCCAAAAAGAAGTTAGAAATGAATATTAACTCAACCACCACTACATGGGAGAAGTTTTGTAACATTATTCAGATCATGATGGTTTCTATAGTTATAATTTGATTAGAAGGTTAAACTTTTTTAGAATCTAAAGTAAGGAGAATTATTGGGTGAATGAGTACTGGGAGGAAGTTCACCAATCTTATGAATTATATACCTAAATACTAGATAGATGAGATGTTTAGTATCAGGAAGTTCATCATCGCATTGAAACCCCAGATTGGTGGATGTCCATAAACCATCTACCATGGACCATATTTTTGAGAAGGTATTTAAGTAGGAATAGAAGTTGAAGTCTTTTAAACAAGATAGGGACAAGTTTAAGAATGTTTTTGGAAGTTATAAACCAACTTTCAAAAAGAAGAACTAGAAGTAGAGGAGTGGAGACTCCAAGATTTAGTTTAAAAGTTAAAATGCTAGATTTAATAATGGTTCAAGCAATAAGAATCTATGTAATGGTTTCAAAGGTAGTTTCAAGGGAAACCAATAGGCTAATAGGAAAGGACAATCTAGGGGTTGTTTCATTTGTGAAGGTGACCATTATGTTTGTGAGTGTACCTATAACAAGTCAAATAACAAAGGTCCTACTTTTTAAGCAGGGAAATTTTCAATAGCGTATTCATGCAATAGTTGATAGTTGGCAAGACAAATTCCAAGCTTCACCCATATAATTGTTATGTTTTTGTCTGAACATCCAATTTCCATTTTGATAGATATAGGGGCTACATAATGTTTTATAGCTCTTAAAATTTTAAATAAGTTATCTAGGAGAGTTGAATTAATGGTAAATGCATGGTCAGTATAATATGGAAATGATTCAAAAGTCAAAGTTGACAAGTGTTTAGTTGAAGAAGAGATTACGTTTCCAAAATTCACAATAATAGTGGATATTTATGTAGCACCAATAGGGTCATATGATGTGATCCTAGAGGTAAAATAGCTTGTGAAGCATAAACCCAAGGTTGATTACTATCTGAAGAATATTTAATGTCTAGATGATTTTAGAAATTAGACACAAATTTAAGGCAAGAAGAGAGATGAGGCTTATGTATATTTATGCAATGCAACTCAAGAAGGCTCAAGGAAAAGGATGCCAACCATTTATTATCAAGATAAATGAAATAGAGGAATAAAAGGAACCATCCTTTGAATATTATACATATCTTAAGAATTTTCATGATGTGTTTCCAAAGGAATTAATAAGGTTGTTTCCCAAATGTGAATTTAATTTCTCTATCAATATCAAACCGCAATGCAACTCAAGAAGGCTCAAGGAAAAGGATGCCAGCCATTTATTCTCAAGATAAATGAAATAGAGGAATATAAGGAACCATCCTTTGAATATTATACATATCTTAAGAATTTTCATGATGTGTTTCCAAAGGAATTAATAGGGTTGTTTCCCAAATGTGAATTTAATTTCTCTATCAATATCATACCTAGATCAAAACCATAGCGTAAGGAACCATATAGGATGACAACCAATAAGATGGTTGAATTGAAGGCTCAACTCTAGGACTTATTGTCAAAGGGTTTGATTAGGCCAAGTGTTTCACCATGGGGTGCACTAGTTGTCTTTGTCAAGAAGAAGGATGGTACTCTTCGACTTTGCATAGACTATAGAATGTTGAAAAAGGAAACTATCAAAAATAGTTATCTACTACCTCATATAGATGATCTTTTTAATCAAATGTGAGGGGAAATGGTCTTTTCTAAGATTTATTTTAGAGCAATATATCATCAACTAAGGATAAGAGATGAGGATATTCATAAGATAACATTTAGAAATTGTTATGCACACTATGAGTTCACAGTGTTGCCATTTGGGTTGATAAATGCTCCAACAACATTCATGAATAGTGTGTTTAGAGATTATTTAGATCATTTTATTTTGGTCTTTCTTGATGACATTCTTATATATTCTAAGAATGGAGAAGATCATCTTCAACATCTAGAATTGGGTTTACAATGGTTGCATATGCACAAATTGTATTGTAATTTGTCTAAGTGCATATTTTTCCAAGAGAGAGTACAATATCTGAGACATATTATCTATGTAAAAAATATTTTAGTATATATAGCAAAGATAAGAGCCATTATGGAATGGCCAACATCAAAGAATGTGTACTAGGTAAGAATTTTTATGGGATTATTGGGCTATTACATGAAGTTTGTTTCAATTTTTTTAAAGATAGATAATCTGATTACCTCTCTGTAATGGAAGGACCAAAATTTTATCTAGTTAGATAAGTGTGAAGTAACTTTTTAGGAATTGAAAATAAGGCTTACTTCAGCACCAACACAAAGAGTTCCTGACCCTAATGGTCAATTTTATAATGATCACATATGCATCTTAGGATGGATTAGGAGGAGTCCTTATGTAGGATGGTAAAATCATAGCTTATGAATCAAGGAAGCTGAAGCCTTACGAGGTGAACTATTCCATTTATTACCTATAACTTGAAATTATTATGCATGACTTACAATTTTGGAGGTATTATTTGTTGGAAAAACTATTTGAGCTCAATACTGACAATTTAGGACTCAATTATATCTTCACCCAATCGAATTTAAATGCTCGTCAGAGACGTTGGTTAGAGTTATTGTTTGACTATGAGTTTAATATCAAGTATATCAAAAGAAAGGAAAATAGAGTAGATGATGCCTTAAGTTATAGGAGGTATATAGCATTCATGACTACTATCAAGAGTAATTTTAGGGATCAAGTGATTATATTATCACTAGGAGATGAATTCTATGATCAGGTCAATAAAGCATTATTTAAAAATGCTCATAATCCTAAGTATAAAGGATTTAGATTAGAGAATGACGGTCTTTTATGATACAATAAAAGGATGTATGTGTTAAATTGAGATCTAAGGAACATATTGCTAGGAAAATTACACAATGCCCCATATTCAGGACATCCAAGAGTAACAAAGATTATGGTAGACATTAGGCCACTTAAATTTTATAAGGGTATCAATAAAGATGTGGTGGAATTTGTGTCATATTTTATAGAATGTCAATGAGTGAAAGATGAACATGTACATTTGGATGGATTGTTATATCCACATGACATAACAAAATAGAAGTGGTAGGTGATCAGTATATACTTTGTCTAAGGATTACCATTGTCATGAAATAGGCATGGCATGATCTTGGTATTATGTGGCAAACTAACTAAGGAGGCTCATTTTATACTAGACAATTTAACAAATGATGCACATACTAGTGAGAAGAGGTTTGTAAAGGAAGTGTATCAGTTGCATGGATTTATAAAGAAGATATTTTTAGATCATGATTTGAAGATGACTTCTATATTTTGGGTAACTCTAAATTTAGTTTTGGATACATAACTGAATTTCAACATTGCATACCAACCAAAGACTGATGTTTAGACTGGATGAGTTAATTAGGTGTTAGAAAATCTTATTCATATGTATTACATGGATCAATAGTAAAAGTGAGAAGATTATATTCTATTGGTTGAGTTTACTTATAATAACTCATACCAATCAATTTTGAAGATGACACCATTTGAAGCATTGTATGGAAGAAGGTGCAGGAAACCAATCAATTAGGATAGGTTGGAAGATAGGGTAGTCTTTGAACCTGAGATGCTTTTAGAAATGGAAGATAAAATAAAATAAATTAGATAGAGATTGGCCAAGGCAAATGATAGGAAAAAGAGTTATGTTGATATGAAGAGAACAGATAGGCAGTTTTTAGTAGGTGATAAAGTGTTCTTATAGTTTAATCCATAGAAGAGCTTGATTAAATTTTAGAATCTAGCAAACTTTCATCAAGATATAAGTAATCTTGGAGGTGTTAGAAGTGGTCAATCCTATAGCGTATAGGCTTGTATTACCACAATACCTATATATATTTCATAAGGTCTTCCATGTTTATTATCTTTAAAAATATATAATTGATCCTTCACATGTGTTGGATTGGAATGCTTTGCAAGTTCTAGATCCTAAGGTGGTCATGGTAGAATGAATCAGAGTAATTGACACTCATAATTTTTTTGTACAATATAAATATGTCATAGTGTAAGGTCTTATGAGACCAAAACTATGAATATAGTGCTACTTGATAGGACTATGATGAGTTTTGCAGATGATTTCCACATCTATTTACTTGATTTGATGCTTTATACTATGTTATTTTTTTACTAAATAATGTTTTTAATTCAGAATTTATGTTGGGATAATTGTCATCAAGATGATGAACAAATTTGGGGGGAAGGATGTTACATCTTAATTTATCACTAAGTAATTTTGCTTAATTATCTATGGATTTTTATGGTTGGTAATTTGATTTGATCAACTAAATAATAGGTCATATGATATTATGGGAAAGATGTATGTTTCTTTAATTTCATGACTACATTGTTATGAGTTATTTATATTATATATTCTCTACATTGTGATCATGTTGATTTATTATTTTAGTAGTATTTTAGGATATATATGTCACGATATTATGGACTAACTACCTTCTCATTGTGATTTGGATGCAAGAGGGATTCATCCCTCAGAATATGACAAAGGGATAGTATCATCAAAGAGGGTTATGTAGATGGAGGTATTGGGGGATGATAGAGTAATGGATATAACCCATGCACACACCACATTTAATGGCACTCATTATATGCATAATTTGACTTTTTAGTATTAATATGTTTTCGATGATTATTTGCATTTAGATAATTGTTTATGCATACTAGTTGTGTGTTAGCATAGTTTAATACTTATGTAAAATTAATCTCATGTGATTTAATTGTGGTACTATGTGTTTATGTTGTGTTAATTTATTCATGACTATTAATGTTTTCAAAGATGTAAATTTATATGAATAGTGTTTGGTACTACCATATGTAGACTAACCATCATGTCTTATTAATGATTGGGAATATTGGTAGGTTATCTTTATGATATTTAAGAATATCATTATAGATCTTAATGCCTTAATCTAAATAGATAACAAAAGACATTAGATATTGATATAATGTAACTATAATAACCATCATATTTTGAAATAATATTTGTGGATTTACCATTTTGGATTTAAAATAATATTATTGACTTTATATTAGTTATATTATCTTTAAGTCATGATGATTTAATGAAAATATATTTTAATGTAATTTTATAACTAGGAAATAAAACAAATAAAACAAATATATTATAATTGGGAAAAGTAAAAAACATTAAATGAAGTGTTGAGTTTTAAAGAAAGGGTAAGCTTTAGAAAAATTGGTGGTGAGCCTTTTTTGCTTTGGATGTGTGTGTGTGTGTGTGTGTGTGTGTGTGTGTGTGTGTGTGTGTGTGTGTGTGTGTGTGTGTGTGAGAGAGAGAGAGAGAGAGAGAGAAGGCAAGGAGGTGAAGAGAGGCAGAGCACGAAGGGAGAAGAATGTGTGCAACATGTGAAGGGAAGGAGCACAGATTTGAGGATAAGATAAGAAAACATAAGATGAGAGAGGACCTTCTAGTATTGATTGGACTCTATCAAAAGGTTAGGGTTGTTGTTGTCTTAAATTTAGAAAACTTTGGTAATTTTTGGTGTCTAATGTGCATGATGAATTGTGTGAAATTTTCCAACCAAACTATGGGACTTTATTTAGAAATATGTGTATTATGTATTTAAGATAGTAAACTACCATAACTTAGTGAATGGTAAGATAACATAACCTCTAATACCACTATGAAAATATATGAATATAGTGAACGAACTGTGTATTCTTATTTTACAAATGGAGACAATCTATATATATATATATATATATATATATATATATATATATATATAATTTAATATAGTGATCTATAGAGAGTCAATATTTTTAATCTATTTTATTATTTATGAGGCTAAATAGAAATATATTTATGCAAACTTATTATAATCAAAAATATAAGCATACCAAAAATATAGACTTGTATATATATTTAGCCTTGATTCAACGATATAGACATACACAAATTAAGCTTAAATATATATAAGATGCTTCATTCATAATATATCGTAGAGTGATAATATTTATGCAGTAGAACTATATAGCTATTCAATACACAGTAGTGTATACATAAATTACATATAGCATAAAAAACATATCACATCCCAAAGACAAAAATTGCATATATATATATATATAGATAGATAACATAGTAGGTTTAATATTCTACAGAGTAGGTTTAAGACATAAATAACATATCTATTAACCAAAGTAGGTTTAATATATAGTTGAAATACATGAATAATGTCTATAGAGTAGTGACATTCTTAAATATATAGTAGTTATGCTTCATTCTTAATATATATATATATATATATGAAAACACAATGGTTATTGATGGACTTGTATATATAAGAAGATATGAGGTTGATACATGATACATATTATAGGTATACCATATTATATCATACAATATATATGTATAAATGAACTTAGGTTGGTTGTTAATCAACCCATGATAATATATGACTTATTGAACAAAAATATATCAATAATGTGGTAATTTTATATTATATTAACAAAACTATATGCAAAAAATTGGAAAATAATCGATTATATTGCTATTAGATTGACAACAATTCAGAGCTATATTATCCAATATAATCATATTTTATCATAACCTATGACTTATTTTTAAATGATGCTATTAATATAACTTATATTATTGATCGTAAGTCAATCCTATTAGAATATATTGATACTAATAGTTCATGAATGAGAAGTTATAATGGTTGAAATTAAGAATTATAAAGGATTGTTGGCATTTAGATACCACATTTAAATATTGTTTGAGTATTTATATGTGGTATGTATTATGAATAATGTTAATATGTACATGGGTACATATATAAGAAATATATCTATATGTAGATTTAAGTATTCATGTAAATATATAATATGAATTGGTGTATTGGGTCGTGTGACTCTAACCATAGTTTTATTGACTATTAAAAATAAGACATAAGAATCCTGCGGGTTAAGAATCAATAATTACATGAACGTAGTCTACTATAAATGTAATCAATTGTTTAAATGAAATATTGTGTTTTGTGAGATTTGTGACTTTATTTATCATAATTGGTTGTTTATAATGGAGTAATTATACATGTAGACAATGGACTATGATATTACTATTCATCATAGAATGTATTATATTAATAGATATTAAAAACATGCAATCTAAGTATAGATTTTACTTGCATGATATGAAATATACTTGTTATGTTTATTATTTATGTGGTAAATGATATAGTGGAGATTCATTCATATGTTTTATGGATTAAATATATGCATTTTGATAATTCCTATGCTTAGCATGTTTTATGCCTATTAGGGGAAGTAATTTGTATGAATCTATTGGTTAAATTCATGTTAACTAAATCTCATATTTCTAGTACTAAGTAAGTAGTGAGATATACTTCACTAGCTTACTAGCATCACCAATGCTAGATGAAGGTAATCTAATCAAGTGGTGTATATGAATTTGACTGATCCTAAATATCAATAACTATTGAAAACTTTGGCCAAAGTAATTTTAGTTAGACATTTTCATTTCATATGTATGATTTACATGTTTGTGTGATATCATGTTAGAGTGAATTTATTTATGGTATATTTCATGCTCTTAGAAATCATACAACACATAGGTATTACCTTGTCTCTCTAGATTCTCATATCGTCACTATATAATCATATGTGAAGGAAGGGACATTTCTTGATGAGGGATTTTACGAGGGTTTGATGGTCCATGGTTAGTTTATAAAATCACTCAGATGATGTTATCCCTCCCCATAACAGTACTTATTTTGAGACTACACTTGAGATTACCATAGATACTAGAATTTTGGGAAACTCATGCTTTGTGAGGCCTTTTATCTTATATCTTATATATTGTATTAGATTTGTTATGAATGAGACATTATACCTGATGAGATGTAATTATTTACTTATTTTACCATGACAATAGTGGCTCCATGTGTGTACCAATTATGGATAGAAATCCATAATTACTTTCTATATTTAATTATTTTGTCTTTTCTCTGATGATAATGATTAGTGACATATAGATGTCACATGCTTATTTTATAATTAAAATACTTAGAGTGTTTCATCAAGATCACTAATTAGATTCTTGTGGTAAAATCTAATGAAAGAATACATTGATTATTATTTTTTTAAAAATCCATCTTAATTTAAGTAAATCCCAATGGGGATGTTACAGAAGAACACATCCCCACCATAGTGTCAACATTTAGGGGATTGTTTAGAAAATAACTTGATCAATTTCTATTTGAATTCAAGGTCTTGTGTCAAACTTATGACTACAAAATTGACAATCATAAACTAAAATTATTCTCTTTTACACTCAAGGATTTAGCCATGAGATGGTTTATGGGTTTAAAACCAAATTCCTTTAACATGTGGGATGAGATGAAAAATAAATTATTTGATAAGTATAAGGATTAATCGAGGGTGAGGGATAGAAAATAAGAATTCTTCCACATAAAACAAAAGGAAGATGAGAATTTAGAGGACTATCTTGACCACTTTCTTTTCCCATATAGAAGATGTGGGTATGAGCTAGAGAAATATTTAAGAAAAGAAATTCTTAAAGGTATTGGATAATGATGTTAGGGAATATTTAAACCTAATGGGAAAAGGAGACAGAAACAAACTTGATCTCAATGACATAGTTTAACATTGTAAGAATTAATCAAAAACTAGAGGGAGTGTTGGAAAGCTGAAAATAAGGAAGAGTGGTATTGATCTAGGACAAATCATGGAAGAATAATCCAACCTCAAGATAGATATTCTAGTGAAATTGAGAACTATGATAGATGGATTACAAGTTAAAACCAATTCTACCACTAATTGACTAGCCATGTATTTCCATAAATGTAAGTTGAAGCATGCTTTCTAAGATTTCTCTTTAGATATAACTGATATATGTGGGATATGATGCAAAATATCATAATACCAAGAACTGTGCCCTCCTACCTTCTTAAAATCAACTAAAACAAATGAACCAACTAATAAAAGATCTCAAATTCATATAAATATAGGGAAACTAGTTTCCCCACAATCAAAAGCAAAACCATTTAGTTCCTAGAACTCATTCTAACCTATGGGTGATACCATGGACCGGAAAAACACCTCCACAATCATGGGGACCTATACCATGGGGAAAGTAATGGACACCAAAACCATGGATTCCCCATCAAAAATTTAATCAGTAAATGAGGCTTTCACAAAAATAATTATTGATGCCTCACCCTACCTCTCAAACACAAAAAATATAACAAGTGATTCAACCATAATTACCTTCTCAACTAGTAGCAAACCCAAAGAATAGACATAAAACTCTTCTCTATGAGACTGAATAAGAGGACACCATAGGGGTTGGTGTTATTGATTGTCAAAATGTATAGTTAAGGTTAGGTAAGATATTGAACAACCCTCCAATTACCATAACTAAGTCCTAAATAGAAAACCTAACCAAGGAGAAACTTAATAAGCAAAATGAAATTCCTTAAGAAACCATTATAGTTCCTCAACCATTCCTTTTATAGAATGGGTTTAGGAACCTAGAAACAAGAGTGAATCTAATCTAGTTTAAGAGTTGATAAAATTATACATTGAAATTTCATTTAGACAAGCCATAAGAGATATATCAAAACTTAATAGAGCCATTAAAGGTTTCTGCATAAAAATTCTAGGTAAGAAAAGACAATATTCTAAAACTATTCATGTAGATGGAAAAATTGTTGATTTATTGGTAGGAAAAATCCTTATAGCCATGCATGGGGATATTTTAATCCCTATTATTAATGTAACCATAGGAAGGAATGATATATCAATGTAATTTTATACCTAAGATATATTTTCAATGTGATGATAGTAGACACTCTAAAATTATTATCCCTTACAGGGGTGCAACTTACTTCTATAATCTTATAGATGGTAGACTAGTCTATTGCCAAATAAGAAAGAACCATAGAAGATGTATCTATTATAGTGTAATATTGGGAATATCCCATAGATTTCATGATAATCATGCCTAAAAAAAACTTCAAATATCCATTTATATTAAGGAGACCTTGGTTAGCCACACTTACGATATCAATAGACTGTATGTAAAGAGACACGATCATTTCAAATGGAATAAAATGAAAATGGATATATTAGAATCCACCTATAAAATCTTCTACATATCTTAAAATCACATATGGGTTGATGAAATTGATCAAAATGACAACAATATCTACTCACTAGCCATGGTAGCAATTAATAATCACATGAATGAGTTAGAAGAATAACTAACAAGGAATTTTGAAGTGCCTAGTCTAGCTTCAGAGTTTGATAGTCTAACTCCAGAGTTTGTTAGTCTAGATCTGGAGTCTAATAGTCTAGGTTTGAAGTCTGACAGTCTAGATATAGATTAGGTTAGTCTAGATTTAAAGTTTGATAATCTTTCTAAATTTTTCCAGTCTCACTCTAGAGCCTAATAGATTAGCTATAGAGTCTGTTAGACTAGCTCTAGACTCTATCAGATTAGCTCTAAAGTTTGTTAAATTAGATCTAGAGTCTAATAGTCTAGCTTTGGAGTTTCTCAATCCATCTCTAAAGTCTATTAGTCTAGGCTCAAAGTCTATCAATCTAGCTTTGGAGTTTACCAAACTAGTTCTAGAGTATGAGATGACCTTCTCTTTTGAACAACCAACTAGGTCAACCACTCTTAATGTAACATCCCCTCTAAGATTTACTATAATAACGTAATAATTTTCTTTTTCAAAATTATATTCCACATATTCTTTCATTAGATTACACCACAATAATCTAATTAGTGACCTTAGTATACATACTAAGTATGTTAAGCATAAAGTAAACATGTAACTTCTATTAATCATTGATCACTAGCATCACATGAAACAAAACATAGCTTCATATTGAAAGTAATTACATACCTACAGCTATGATTAGTACAATGATAAAACCACTAATATAAATGTACATGAGTAATTATTAATATTTCCAACTAGCATAATGTTTCAATAATAAATACAATAAAAGATACAAGGCTCCATGAAACATGAGTCTCATGAACTCTAGTATCTTTGATAATATTAGGTTTAGTCTTCAAATAAGTACTACTATGGGGAGATAGCACATCATCTAAGTGATTTTTCACACCAACCACGAACCATCGATCCCCCACCCAATCCCCCAATTAGGGAATGTCCCTACCTTCATATACGGGTAGATAGTGATAATGTGGGAATCCAGAGAGAAAAGCTAGTACCCATGTGCCATAAGATTTATAATAAATGATGTGTACCATACATAAAATACGTTCTAATATGATATCACAAAAACATGACAATCATACATATAAAATAAAAATGTTTAACTAAACTTTACTTTGGCCAAATTTTTCAAATAGTTATTGATCTCTAATATCATTCAAATTCATACACACCACTTGATCAGATTACCTTCATTTGGCATTGGTGATGCCAACCTAGTGAATTCCATTTCATGGCTTAGTTGGTACCAAAAATATAAAATTTGGTTAATATAGTATATAACTAAAATATTAAAACATATTACTTTCCATTGGCAAACATAAAATATGCTATATACTAGAAAAATCAAAACACATACATTTAGTCCATCAAACATATGCATTGAATCTCAACTATATTATTTATCACATAAATAATAAGCATAAAAAGTACAATTTATACCAACCGGGTATAATAAATAATTAGACTGCATGTTTCTAATTTTTGTAAGTAAATACAAATCTAGTACATTCTAAGATAAACAACAATATCATAGTCTAATATTTTTATGTACACATTACTCAATTATAAATAGAAAATCATAATTATTTCAAAGATCAATTAAATCATTAAAAAAACATAATCTTTTGTTTATGTAACATGTTATACTTTAGGAGGCTGTATGCATATAGTTATAGTGTCTTATCCCTAAGTATTTTATGGCTTATTTTTAATAGACAATAAAACTATAGATATAGGCACACCTTCCAATGTAATAATATATGTTATATACGTATATGAGTACCTAAGTCCTGATATAGGTATATTTCATATATACATGCACTTTTACATATTAAATATATTCATAATATATATCGCATACAAGTATTCAAACACTATATAAATGTTGTATATAACTATCAACAATCATTTATAGTTTCTAATAAGTATTACATATGATTCTAACATCCATTATAATTTTCCTATTCATGAAATACATTCATGATTCATTTATGGTAAAAATGTAATTTAAAATCATTACCTATTTTTCCCCAATTTAGGTTTTCAACTTAAAATACTATCTTGAATTACTAAAAAAGAGCACAAATCAATCAACCACTCAGACCTATTTTCAGCCCTTGTTCAAAATTGGAGGTTTATGATTTTATAGGCATCAAACACAATCAAATCGACATCTATCTTAGAATCGTAAAACAACCTTTTGCTTAGAATATACAAATATTAACTTACTACAATTTATGAATGTTTTATAAACAATTAACACATATATTGATCTGAGTTTAAGTTTGTCAACTACCTTTAATTTAAGCAAAAACACTAAAGTATTTAAAACTATATTATAGATTTCTATATAGCTAATAAATCGATGTTAATAACCATTTATTTATATAGATTATGAATATCTATAAGGTTGTATAATTGTTTCACATATCATAGAATTCTTTACCAAGAATTCATAGTTGATATAAACTTTACCATTCATAATTCCATTCAAGGATAGCTATATATTTTTCTTTCAACCCAAGCATAGCTTCATAAATACTGAATTAGCTTTAATTATAATTCATAAGTATATACATAGTTTGTACATATATATCTTTACTGTTTGAATAACAAATTACACACAATTCACATTTATTCTCACTATTTTTGTGTAACAAATACATACATAGTCCATACATATATTTGTATGGTTTTGTAAAACAAGAGTGCATAGTACATATATGTATATGTTTTTAGTTTTTAAGACAAATGGCCTTAGTTCATTC
>JARHVA010006780.1:702500-815000 GCA_037957365.1 Torreya grandis | reverse complement strand
GTGACAAATTGGGATATGATGTCCTTGCCATTAAAGTTGGTCATTCTCTCAATGAAACTTATTCAAACATTAGTTCTGAATAAAAAACATTATTTAGTAGAAAAACAATAGAGTATGAAATAATAAATCAAGCAAACAAATGTGGAAATAGTCTGTAAAACTCATCATAGTCATCTCAAGTAACACTATCCTCAGAGTCTTGGTCCCATAAGACATTGCATTATGACACTTCTCTATTACACAAATAGAATTTTCAAGTATCAATTACTATAATTGGTTCGACCATAACCACTCTAAGATCTAAAACTTACAAAGCATTCCAATCCAACATATGTGAAAGATCATATATATAATTTTAAAGATAAGATACATGAAAGACATTATAGATTAGAGCTAAGGTTGGTGGTAATTCAAGCCTATATGCTATAGGATTTATCACTTCTTAAAATTTGAAGGATCACACATATCTCAATGAATGTTTCACTAACTTCCTATATTTAATCAATCTCTTATGTGGCCTTACCTAGAAGAATAGTTTATCACATACTGTAAACTACCTAGATGTTTTCTTTAAATTAACATAACTCTTTTGCCTATCATTGGACTCAACCAATCTCTAGCTAATTGGTTTGACTTTATCTTCCATTTCTAAAAGCATCTTAGGTCTAAATACTACCATGTATTCCAATCTATCTCAACTAATTGGTGTCCTACACTTTATTTCATAAAATGCTTCAAACCATGTCATCTTCAATGCAAATTGGTATGAGTTATTGTAATAAAACTAAACTAATAAAATATATTCATCCCATTTATATTGTTTATCCATGTAATACATATTAAGGATATCCTCTAACACCTGATTAACTCACTCAATTTGACTATAGTCTATGGGTGACAAGCAGTGCTAAAGTTTAGTTGTGTACCCAAAGATGAATTCAGAGTTAACTAAAACCTATAAATCATCCTTAGATCATGATCTAAAATGATCTTCTTTAAAAATACATGCAATTGACATACTTCCTTTATGAATCTTTTTGCAAACATAGGTGCATCATTTGTCAAATTGTCTAGTATAAAATGAACTACCTTGGTTAGTTTATCCATTAAAACCAAGATCATGTTGTGCCTATTTCATGACAAAAGTAAACCTTGGATAAATTTCATATTGATCTCCTACCATTTGTATTCTAGTATGTCATGTGGATACAATAATCCAACTAGATACACACGTTCATATTTCACACACTGACATTCTAGATAATATGACACAAAGTCTACAACATCTTTCTTTATTCTCTTCTAGAAATAGAGTGGTCTAGGATCTACTATAATCTTGGTTACTCATGGATGTCTTGAATATGGGGGATTATATGGTTTATTTAGTAATGTGCTCCTCAAATTCTCCCTATCTGGTACATACATCCTTCCATCGTATCACATAAGACCATAATTATCTATTATATATCCTTTATACCTAGGATTTTGAGCATTCTCAATTAACACTTTATTAACCTGATCATAGAATTCATATCTTAGTGATAATTTGATCACTTGATCTTTGAAAGTACTCTTAATAGTAGTCACGAATGCTATGTACATCCTACGACTTAAGGCATCAACTACTCTATTTTTCTTTCCTTTGATGAAATTGATATCAAAATCATAGTAAGACAAAACCTCTAACTAGAATATCTAATGAGAATTCATATTTGGTTGGGTGAAGATGTACTTGAGTCCCAAGATATAAATCTTGAGAAAAAATAGTTGTCCTAATAAATAATGCCTCCAAACTTGCAAAGCATGCACAATTACAGTAAGTTATAGGTCGTGAAGGGCATATTTCACCTCATAAGCTTCAACATCCTTGATTCATAGGCTACCACTACAACATCCTTCATAAGGACTCCTCCTAGTCCATCCCCTGATGCATCTGTGATCACTAAAAATTGACCATTGGGATCAATAACTCTTAGCACTAGTGCTGAATTAAGCCTTCTTTTCAATTTTTAAAAAGCAACTTCACACTTATCTGACCAAATAAAACTTTGATTCTTATGCTATATAGAGGTAATCAGATTAACTATCTTATAATAATTTAGAACATATTTCTTACAATATCTTGTTAATCCCATGAAACTCCTTACCTTATGGACATTTTTTGGTACCGTCCACTCTATAATGGATATTTTATTTAATAAATCTACTGAAATATTTGTATAGATAATATGTCCTAGATATTGTTCTTTCTTTAATAAAAAAATGCACACTTGGAAAACTTTCTATCAAACTTGTGCTTTTGCAAACATTGTAAATCTAATTCTAGATGTTGAATATGCTCTTCATCATCCTTACAATATATAATAATTTCATCTAAAAAATCTAAAACAAAATGATCTAGATAATCTTTGAACACACTGTTCATGATATTCATGAATTTTGCAGGAGCATTTGTTAACCCAAATGGTAACACTGTAAACTCATAGTGCCCATATCAAGTTCTAAGCACTATTTTTAGAACATCCTCATCTTTTATCCTTAATTGATGATATCTTTATCTAAGATCAATGTTATAAAAGACCATTGATCCTCACATCTAATAAAAAATATCATCTATCCAAGGTAGTGGATAACTATTTTTGATAGTCACTTTATTCAAAATTCTATAATCAATGCAAAGTTGAAGAGTACCATCCTTATTTTCATTGAAGACAAAACTAGTGTACCCCATGGTGACACATTTGGTCTGATCAACCCTTTGGATGATTACTCCTGGATTTGAGCCTTTAATTAAACCAATTTGGTGGTTGTCATTCTATACGGTGCCTTAGACTGAGGTTATAATCTAGGTATGATATCAATAAAGAAATCAAACTCTCATTTAGAAGGCAATCCTAGAAATTCATCTAGAAACACATCATTTAAATTCTTAATAAAAAGGTAATATTTAATTGATGGTTCTTTAGATTCATCCATTTCATTTATCTTGATGTTAAATTCTTGGCACCCTTTTCCTTGGTCCTTCTTGAGTTGCATTGCAAAAATCTACCTAAGCCTCAACTCCCTTTTCTCACCCTGAATTAGTGATTAATTTCTAAAATCATCTAGACACTCAACCTTATTCAAATAACATTCAACCTTGGCCTTATTATTCAAAATATTTTTGACCTCTAAGATCACATCATATGACCCTAGTGGTGATGGATAAATATCCACTAATGTTTTGAATTTGGGAAACCTAATCTCTGTTTCTAGTTATTTTTTAAAGTTGGCTTTGAACTTCCAGCTTTTTTTAAAAATTATCTCTGACCTGAGTAAGAGATTTTAATTTTTTTCTTATTTTAATGCCTTATCAAAGATTTGGTCCATGCTAGATTGTCCACTTCTCCACTTATCTGTGGTTTTAATCCCATGATGAACTTTCTAATCTTAAACCTCTCATCCACCTGATATTGAGGTATATATTTCAAA
The DNA here is from genome assembly GCA_037957365.1 of Torreya grandis. Classification (NCBI taxonomy): domain Eukaryota; kingdom Viridiplantae; phylum Streptophyta; class Pinopsida; order Cupressales; family Taxaceae; genus Torreya; species Torreya grandis. Next base: position 811,529 of record JARHVA010006780.1, on the reverse strand, counting down.
AATTTGGTGAACTATTCCTATTACTCATTCATTGATAGGTCTTCTTGCTTTAGATTCTAAAAAATCTATAAGATTTTGGTCAAATAATAACTATGGAAGCCATCATGATCTGAATAGTGTTACAAACTATTCCCATGTAGTGGTGGTTGAGTTAAGATTCATTTCCAACTTCTTATTGGCCCACCATGTTGCTACCTCTCCAACAAACTAATAAGCTCCCCAAACTAATTAGTGACTTTAGAGTAGTTTAAAATCTTGAAATAATTCTCCATATCAATCAACCATGCTTTAGCTCCATCTCTCATAACATTTTTTTCAAACTTAGGTGGATCCACTTTTTTCATATCTCTAACCAATTCTATAGCTATACGTGCTCTCACATCCTAAAGGACTTCCTCATGTCTTTGTTGTTGAGGAATTTATTGCTTAGTAGGATTCTCTTAAAGCACATCCTGATGGGATTCCTCCTCATGTCCATGAATTTCCTATTCCATAGCTACAATTTAGTCCTCAGTATCATTCATGGCTGCAATAATATGATACAACTTTGTTGCTTGCTAAATTGAAAATTAGTTAGGATCAAATGGAGGGTTATTGACATTGACATTTGAAGGACCCTCTTCAAATTATCTAACTCACACCATTCTCATTTTTATTAACATAAGAATACAAAAACATCAACAGACTCATTAATTCTTAGATTTTGAGCCATAGCTCTGATACCACAATATAACATCCCAACTGAGATTTACTAGAATAATGTAATATTTAAAAAAATTATACTACACATATTCTTTCATTACATTATACCATGAGAATATAATTAGTGACCTTAGTATATATACTAAATATGTTAATCTAAATTAAACTTGTAAATTCTATCAATCACTAATCACTAGCATCACATAAAATAAAATATAACTACATATTGAAAGTAATTACAAATTTCTAGCCATGATTGGTATAATAATATAGCCACTATTGTCAATGTACATGAGTAATTAATTATATTTATAATTGGCATAATTTTTTAATAATAAATATAATAAAAGATACAAGTCTCCATAGAGCATGAGTCTCACAAACTCAAGTATCTCTAATAATCTCAAGTGTAATATCCAAATTAAGTACTACTATGGGGAGGGAGAGCATCATCCAAGATTTTTTATGTACCAACCATGGACCATCGATCCCATGCACAATCCCCCAATTAGATAATGGCCCTCCCTTGATGGATGGGTAGATAAAGATGGTATAAGAATCCATAAAGAGAATTTAGTACCCATGTGATATAATATTTATAATACATGGTGTGTCTTAAAATAAAATATATTTTAACATGATATTGCAAAAACATGAAAATCATAATCATGAAATGACAATGTTTAACTAAACATTATTTTGGTGAAAGTTTTTAAATAGTTATTAATCTCTATGATCATCCAAATTCATACACACCACTTGATCGAATTACTTTCATCTGGCATTGGTGATGCTAAGTAAGCTAATGAAGTCCGTCTCATGGCTTAGTTAGTACCAACAATGAGAGATTTGGTTAATATAATATGTAACTAATAGATTCAAACATATTACTTCCCATTGGCAAGCATAAAACATGCTATATACTAGAATAATCAAAATACATACATTTAGTCCATCAAACATATACATTAAATCTTGATTATATTATTTATCACATAAATAATAAGCATAACAAGTACAATTTATACTAGTCGGGCATAATATATAATTAGACTACATGTTTCTAATTTTCATAAATAAATACAAATGTAGTATATTCTAAAAAAATAATATCATAGTATGATATTTTTATATACACATTACTCAATTATAAACAACCAGTCATACTTATTTCAAAGATCAATTAACTCAAACAAAAACACAATCTTTAATTTATGTAACATGTTATAATTTTAGGAGGTTGTATGCATATAATTATAGTGTCCTATCCCTAAGGATTTTATGACTTGTTTTTAACAGTCAATAAAACTATAGATATATGCACACCTCTCAATGTACTAATATATGTTATATATGTATATGAGTACCTAAGTTCTCATATAGATATATTTCATATACACATGCACTTGTACATACTAAATATATTCATAACATGTACCACATACAAGTAATCAAATAATATATAAATGTTGTATATAAGTATCAACAATAATTTATATTTTCTAAAAAGTATTAAATATGATTCCAACAACTAATAAAATTTTCCTATTCATGGAATACATTCATGATTCATTTATGGTAAAAATCTGATTTAAAATCTATTATCTTGTTTTTCCCTAATTTAGGTTTTTAAACTTAAAATACTATCCTAAATTGTTGAAAATAGAGCACAACATCAATCGACCACTCATACCTATATTCATCTGTTATTCAAAACTGGAGGTTTATTCTTTTACAAGTGTCAATTAAAATTAAATTGACATCTATCTTAGAATCATATAACAATGTTTTTCACAAAATATAAAAATATTAACTTACTATAATCTATGAATGTTTTATAAACACTTAACACATATATTGATCCGAGTTTGACTTTGTTGATTGTCTTTCATATAAGAAAAAACATTAAAGTATTTAAAAATATGCTATAGGTTTATATATAGCTAAAAAATTGATGTTAATAACCATTTATTTATATAGATTATGAATATATATAAGGTTATATAATCTTTTCACATATCAAAGAATTCTTTACCAATAATTCATAGTTGATATAGAACTTTACCATTCAAAATTCCATTTAAGGATAGTTCTATATTTTAATTTCAACCCAAACATAGATTAATAAATATTGACTTAGCTTCACATTACATTTTATAAGTATATACAAATAGTTTGTACACACACACACACACACACACACACACACATTCACTATTTGAATAACAAATTACATACAATTCACATTTATTCTCATTATTTTTGTGTAATAAATACATACACAATCCACACACACACACACACACACACACACACACACACACACACACACATTCACTATTTGAATAAAAAATTACATACAATTCACATTTATTCTCACTATTTTTTTGTAATAAATACATACACAATCCATACATATATTTCTATAGTTTTATAAAACATGAGTGCATAGTACATATATGTATATGTTCTTAGTTTTTAAGACAAATTACCTTAGTTCATATATATATATATATATATATATATATATATATATATATATATATATATATATATATATATACTCTCTATTTTTGGTTGATAGAACATAGATTTCATATATATATATATATATATATATATATATTCACTAATTCAAATGATAAGAATTATACAGTCCATAGATATATTCACTATTTCGAATGACAAGAATTACACAGTCCATATATATATATTCACTATTTCGAATGATAATAATTACATAATACATATATTTTCATGGATTTGAATAAAAATTAACCTCTATTCATACATATATAATTTCACTATTTTAAATGTCAAAAGCACATAGTCAACATATATATGCTAACCCTAATTGATAGTCATCATATATATATGCTAACTCTAATTGACTTCATAACTAACAATACATAGAATTTCTTTGTAAACCCGTTCAAACCTCTATTCAAATCAGACATCATTTTTTTATCAAAATATACACAAGACCTATGTATTATATCTATATACTCAAAATTTCAACAACCATCTGAGTGTATATATATAAATATAAAATATGGTTTTTATAACAAAACTTAGACTTTGTATATATCAAATCATCTTTCCAAGTTCTAAATTTCCTAATCTGGGGTATTTTCCATTTCAACAATAAATCTATTAAACCCTATTGGATATACACATAGAATTTGCTTGCCTTTTCATATGGATTTAAGGAATAGAGGTTTAGTTCTATGGATGGCCTAGCCATCCACAGGGCTAAACCTATATCAATCTTAAAATATAGATAAATTCCAAAAACCTTAAGAGGTAAATACACACAAGTTTTATTAAAATACATCACCAACCTTATATAGATTTTTATTAAAACTCTATAAACTAGAAAATCTTTAACCCTTGTTTTATTCTTTCTCTCCTCTTCTTCATGCCATCTATTCTCTTCTTTAACTCCCCTCTTATCATTATTTTTCATGTCTATCTTTTCCATTCAAGCTTGCATGCAACTTTTAGCTCAAATCTCATAGTTCTCCATGCATAACCCAAATTATCCATCCAAACTAAAGCTAATAACCATTAACTTCACTTTGAATAAACCAAGAAAAGCCCTAATTTCTCTCAAACTTTCCCCAAATTCCTTAATCATTATTTTAATCTATTAACCTCTCCACAATTTATCTCCATTACATGCCTGTGTATCACTTTACAAAAGTCCACTTTTAACATTATTCCTAAATGATAAATAATACTTAGAACAATACCATGGTCTATGCATGAGGACTATGCTAGGTTTAGTCCTTAGGATAGTCTTAGGACAATATACAAATTTGTTAATAACTTGTAAAATATAATCAACTTCATGACTTTAGATAACAATTTTATTATATAAAATCAATGATATTATTTTAATAGTAATGATAAATCAAATAACTATTATTTCAAACATAATAGTATTATAACAACATAATCATTTTTTTTTTATTATGTTATATAAATTATCATATATCTTTTTTTATCTTTATATATTAAGGAATTAAGCCATATAATGATATTTCCTTAATATCATAATGATAACTAGATAATATTTTAAAATATTACAAAGACATTATGGTTTGTCTATAGACAATAATAGTTAGATAATATTCATGCAGATTTACATTCCTTTAAATATTAACAATCATGAATATAATAACATGACATAATCATACAACAAAATTATACACTAAATCTATATATAATATCCACAATGCAATCACACAAGATTAATTACACATAAGCATTAAACTGAACTAACACACAACTAACACACATAATCAATTATCTAAATATAAATAACATAAAAAATGTACTAATATTAGTAATTCAAACAATGCATAGAATGTGTATTATCTAATGTGGTGTGTATGTCGATTATAGTCATTCCTCTATCATCCCCTAATACCTCCATATACATCATCCTCTCTGATTATACTCTCACTCCATCATGCTATGAGGGATGAATCTTTTCTGCATCCAACTTATGATAAGAAAGTAGTTAGCCCATAACATCATGATATATATATATATATATATATATATATATATATATATATATATATATATATATATATATATATATATATATATATCATAAAATACTACTATAACAACAAATTAACATGATCATAATGTAAAGTATATACAAATATAGTTCACTCTAGTAATGTAATCATGTAATTAAAGCAACATACAATTGTCCCATAATAACATATGACGTACAACTAAGTTAAAAAGTAATTAATCAATTTGAAAATAATAATAATCCATTGATAATCAAGTAAATTAGCTTAGTGAGAAATTAGGATGTGACACCTAATAGCACATGATCATACACCCATTCAATTTATTATGTTTAGGTTTAGGAAGGCACAAAATAGTCAAGATACACTTTTAATAAAATTTCATTATCCTTTGGTATATATAATTTCACAAGGGGAGAATTTATTTAAAGATATAACACTTTTCATATGATTCAACCATATCCCTACCCTTTAAACTCTCTGATGAGCAAATTTAGGCAAGTCAACTCCATTAGCTAAAAACTAAGAAAATAACTATCCAACCTATAAAAATGCTAAATATAAATAATTAGTTAGATAATGAATAAGAAACTAAGGTTTTTGATATCTTGAAGAACCATACAAAATATTTTGCATGGAATTACATTAACATGAATGAAATCCACTAAAGTGTGTGTAATCATCATATATATACTATAAACACTAGACAAACTCATAGAAGAACCAACCCAACATTACGAGACATAGTTCAAGAAGAGATAGAAAAGCTATTACAAATGGGATTCAATTACCCCATATTAGATAGGTAATGGGTCTCACCACTTGTGACAGTACCCAAGAAGAATGACAAGTGGAGAGTATGTATATAATATTGATAACTTAATAAATCCATTATGAGAGATTAATTTATCTTAGATTTCATAGACCAGGTGTTAAATAATCTATCTAGGAAGAAGTACTTATCCTTCTTAGATGGCTTTAGAAGTTACAATTAGATAAGGGTAGCCCTCAAAGACCAGAACAAGAAAACCATTGCATTCCCTTGAGGAATTTTTTTCTATAGAGTGTTATCCTTTGGCCTATGTAATGCACCTAACACTTTTCAAAGGATAGTCTTGGCCATCTTTTTCGATCTAATCAATGATTTTGTAGAAGTATATATGGATGACTTTACTATGCATGGTGGTTCTTTTGATGAAGCTTTAAGTAACCTAGACAAAATATTAACTAGATATGAATAGCTTTAACTATATTTAAGTCACAAAAAATGTTTAATAATGCTTGACCAATGAATTGTTCTAGGACATCACATCTTAGCCTATGGGATACAAGTGGACCATAAAAATATTGAAGTCATTTCTAATATACATGTTCCTAAAAATTAGACCAATATAAAAAGTTTATTGGGACATGTAGTGTATTATATAAGACTTTGATAAAATAGATACACTTTTTCCCTCCTTAGAAAATATAATGAATTCCTATGGATTGACAAATGTTAACAAGACTTTGAATCAATAAAGGACATTTTGATTCTTTCTCCAATCCTAAGAGGTCCTAACTAGGAGCAACCATTCCACATTCATATAGATGCCTCTCATAATGCTATGGGGGAAGTCATAAGACACAAATATGAAGAAGAATAAATGTATGTTATCTATTATATCAATAAGAATCTCACCCCAACTAAAATAAAATATACCACCACTGAAAAAAATCTTAGTTTCTATATATGTGATGAACAAATTTAGGCACTACATCATTGGATATAAGATCTTTGTTTACATAGATCACTCAACCATAAGATATTTAATGAAAAAATCGGTGGTAAGAGGTAAGATATTTAGATGGTTACTATTTTTTTAGGAATTTGACATTACCACTATTGATAAACTTGGAAAATTTAATGTGATTACTAACTTTTTATCAAGGTTGAATGTTTCAAGAGAAGAAGATCTAGTGGAAGACAACTTTGCACATGAGCAATTGTTCATAGTTTTAAAACATTCACCATGGTTTGCTAACATAAAAAACTAATTAGACATATCAAATTTTAATTGTAAATTTACTCACAAGGAAAGGAAATGCTTAATTAGAAGTAATGCTCATTTTAAGTGGCTTAATGGTGTTTTGTTTAAGTGTGGACCTAACCAAGTACTCCTCAAGTGTGTAAGAGAGGATGAGACCTATGACATCATAAGGGATTATCATGATGAACCTAGAGGAGGCCATCATTCAACTAAGAGGATTACCTACAAGATCCTTGGGGTTAGGTACTATTGGCCTTCACTTCACATGAATGTGAAGAGATATGTATGGCAATGTGATCCTTGCCAAAGGATGAGAAAACCCACATTATCAAATGAAATGTCATTCTATCCTCAAGTGGTTTTAGGACCATTTGAGAAATGAGGATTGGATTTTTTTGACTCTGTTGATACACCATCTCAATGGAAGGAATGCCTATTTATATGCATAGATCAGGTCACCAAATGGGTAGAGGTTCAAGATCTACCATTTACAAGAGAAGAGTTACTTGTGATCCTTTCCAAAGGATGAGAAAACCCACATTATCAAATGAAATGTTATTCCATCCTTAAGTGGTTTTAGGACCTTTTGAGAAATGGGGATTAGATTTTGTTGGCTCTATCGATACACTATCTCAATGGAATGTATGCCTACTTGTATGCATAGATTAGGTCACCAAATGGGTAGAGGTTCAAGCTCTCCCATTTACAAGAGAAGAGTTAGTTTCTATTTTTTTGTATTATAGAATTATGCAATGGTTTGAATCACCAAGATCCATAGTATCTAACTAAAGTCCCCAATTCATGTCTAATATGATCAAATTATTTATAGAGAACTACCAAATCAACCACTAGAATTCATATCTATATCATCCACATGCCAATAGATAGGTTGAAGTTACCAATAGAGAGTTGGAGAACATCTTGACTAAGATCACTAGCATTAGCATAAACAATTAGGTATAAAACTACCTAAAATAATATGGGATTACAATACCACATGTAAATCCACCACAAGTTTCTCACCTTATGAAATTGTGTTTGGAAAGAAGCCTCTACTCCCCATATAATTTGAATTGTAGACTTTGAGAATAACAATAGAAGTAGGCATAGATATTGATGAGGTATAAAGAGATATAATTCTTAATCTCAATAAATTCGACAAGATTAGAATGGAATACTTACATTAGATAAAACTTATACAATATCAAAGGAAGTAGTGGCATAACACCCATATCAAGGAGAGAATATTCAAAGGAAACTGGGGTTTTATATTTGATTCTAAGTTTCAATGCTTCAAATGAAAACTTAGGAATAAATGGTTGGGACCCTAATAGATAGATAAGATCTTTGACATCATGTCAGTTCAACTTTTACCCATAGATGGAAATAAGAGGACACTCTTAGTTAATAGGCATAGACTAAGACTCTATCAATAAACTCAAAGAAAGAAGGAAATTTTCAACAAAATGCAGTCTCAAGATGAATTCGACTATGAGGGAGAACATTTTTCTTCCATCATTGTCAAAGGATGAGGATTGAAGCCCAATTGAGGGGGAGGATTGAAAACTAGAAATGACAATCCTCTTTCTAATAAAGGAGAATAATTAAAAACTAGAAATGGTAACTCTCCCAAAAAATTGAAAAGTAAAAATTAAAAATAAAAAAATAAAAAAAATGAGAAGTTGAAAACTAGTGACAACAACTTCTCAAAGAACAAATCAATAAAATTAATGTTTTTACTATGTTGTATGTGCTCCTTAATTAAATTATGTGGTTTAATTATTGAAATACAAATGGTAGCCCTTAAGGAGCATAGATACCATCATAATAAATTGAAGTATTTTGTACTTTAGTCTTCTATGTATAGGGTTAGATTTAGGTTGTCAAATGCCATATTTATCTATCCTTGAAGGAAGATTTTTTCTAAAAATGGAAGGTGTCCTAAAAATAAGGGGTGTGTAAAAGGGGGTGATTTCAAAATTGGAAAGTGTCCTTTTCAAAGCAAGGTATGACATACCATAAGGATATGATCTTATAAAAAGGAGGCATGATGTCATATTCATGACATAATTGGAAATAATGAGAGGAGAAAATAGTTTAAAGGATAAATAATGGAATTTATCAACTAAAAATACTTGAAAAATAAATTGAGGGGTTTTTTTGACTAACCAAATGCATGGAAAAGATGAAGGGACACATTAAAAATCTTTTCAAAGTCACCCTACATGCGTTGATTAATTACTTTCTCTCTAAGAGTCATGTCTTATAATTGAGTAAAGCTTTGGGAATATCCCAAAGCTAGGAGAAACAATAACAGAGTTAAATTCCAAATGTGTCATGCTCCTTTAAAACCATTCAAATGCAAAATAACTTCTAATTTAATCTAAATTTCACCTCTCTTTTGAAAAATTACTCCTTGAAACCTTTATCTTACATACAAATAAGCTCTAAAACTTCTAAAAAAGGGTCAAAAGATAAAGTCTTAGCCTAAGTCTATAGACTTGCTATTGGAGGATGAAGCAATGGATGCAATTTTTAAGGAGGCAAGGTGGTTATAATTCCTATAGAATTTTGAAGGGTATGATGAGCAGTTGGTCAAGGAGTTTATCACCAACTTATAGGGTGACCATACCAAATTAAAATGTGTTAGAATTCTAGTAAATATTCAAGTGATTAATAAGCTCTTAGGTATCCTAGATAAAGTGGTTATAATTGCATGGATGTCTATATTTAATTACCTTATTAAAATATTCCATGAGAAAGGGGAACTAGTTTTGGAGTTGATTGTTATCCCTCAAGGAATTTCCAAAGGAATCAAGAGAGAAAGCCTAACAAAGCCTTGGAGAACAAATACCTTTTGGGCCATCAAGTAATTTACTTGTGATGGATAGTATGGGCCTCTTGGCTATGATTCCATGAGAATTGTTACCCATTTGAGACAAGTTATGCATAAAGTTGAATATAAGGTGAATTTGCCTTTATTTTTTTAGGATCCATACAAGTCATGGCATTGAAGCATAAAAGAAGAACAACTTCCATAAGAAATCATGGGCTTATTCAACTCATTTTTAAACATCACTTAATAAAGGAGTAGAATGGGGAGGTTTATTTAAAAGCATTATTGAAAAACAATTTAAAAAAGTATACTAAGACAAGGATACAATCTCTTTATGAAGCCCAGACACCAAATCCATTATAAAAGAGGGTAATTTCACTAAAGGACCATATCTAGGGATAGTAAAAAAGAGAAAATTGAGGAAAGCGGTTTTGAAATCAAGATCTAAATTAACTTTACCCAACACACACACACACACACACACACACACACACACACACACACATCCAACAAAGAAAGGATATCTCTAGAGGTAGATTTACCCAACATTATAAAGAGATATTTTAGAAGAAGAATAAATCAACAAGAAAAACTTAGACCTATAACTTAGCCTTGAAGAATAAGAAGATTGATCTTATAGGAAGATAAAGGCTAAGAAAGTGATGCTATTGATATCCTATGGAATATAAATTAGGGACATTGTATGGAGATTTTAAGAGTTGGAGAAGAATCTTTAGTATGGATTGAAGAGTTATCCACTATGGTAGAGGCATTTGAGGAAGATACAACAAAATATCCTCCACCTTCATCTCCTCTACCCTCTTCATCATAACCATGACTTGATAAAGGGAAAACCCCGATGGAATAAGAATAAGTTCAATCCTCCAATCATGATGAGGAAGTAAAAGTACATTAATGCCTCCTCCTCTTAAAGGTTGAAGCTACTATAAGATAGAAATAAGAATAAATTGAATTCCTCAAAATGAATTTGTAACACAATAAAAATACTATTTCTCATATTTGAAAAATTAATTATAAAAATCAAAGAATAAATATTTAGAAAAAGATAATAAGATAGTATTATTGAAATAAAAGGTAGTTGAGTCAAATATCTAAGTAGGCCATGGGGTTCAAACAAAATTGTCTTGTCGTGACATTATGACCACTTGGAATTAAAATTGAAAAGAATTGAGAAGGCTCAAAATAGAAAATAGGGAGTTAAAAATATTTCTTGAAGAGTCAAAGAAGCAATAAGAAAAAGAAGAGTTTTCCATTCAAAAATATTATGAACTAGCAAAGACACTTTTGTCATGTAAAAGACCATTTATAACATATAATCTCTTCCTAAAAGAATAGTTCAATAGGTGATAGTTACTAAGACTTTATTGTGGCATACCTCATGATTTGAAGGATGAGGAGTTTATGGATGTTTATGTGAGTAGTTCTCTAGAACATCAAAATCTCATGTGTGAATTATTTATATGCCAATAACTCATAGGACATATCTCTATATTCATGATCAATATTTATGTAGGAGAATCCTAACTCAAAGCTTTCATCTCCACCTTAAGGAATCAAATTTATTGGGATGAAAGGCCTAATGAGTATTTTCAAAAAGTGAGGATTGTAAGCCTCTACATGAGATCCCAATAACATAATGGGGTAAAAATCATTACATAATTTAGAGATTATTTTTACCTTACCATGCATGACCATTACCTACAAGCCCTACAAAAGAACATCTCATATTTTGAAAGCTGTATCCAACACCATTTTGATGAAACACTAATAACATGTGATAAATGGTGGGATACACTAAACATTCCTTTGAAAATAAGTGAAGTAATATCCCCATAAATATTTTATGGAGTCTTAGAAGGGATAAAAATGTTGTTTAGATAATTTCATAAGTCATGAATATGAGAGATAATGATGGATTGTCATGAGGTATAAACCACTACTCATTCTCAGTCCCATGTCCTCATGGAAAATATAGTACCTCATTTTATCAAGAAGTTTGAAAGATGGAGGGAACTTATTTTTAGAGATATGGTATTTATTCATATAGATAAGGTAAATTGTAACACTCACTATGGCATCTATGATCTCAGTCAGAGATTAGAAAGTAGGGTGCTTAACCATGAGCAAGGAAGATAATAGCTGGAAAGAGGACTTGTAAGGAGTAAAGTGTGGGGGAAATGATGAGTCCATTATATGGATATTTATATCCAAGTAATAACCATGTTATCCCATACTAATATCCATTCTTGAAATGGATATGATATGTATTTATGACCTATTTCTATTTTGAAGTAGAGAATGGGTACTTATATCTTGGTTAGCATGTGCAAGTCAATGTTACTTGTTTCTATCACTATGTTATAACTCTTTACATGGTTAGCCTTCAAATTTACATGTATATGTTGTATAAATTCACCATCATTGAATTATTTGGTTTTTTGGGAAGTAATCAGACCCTTGAAATCAATCTTGGCATGGGTTGGAACCATCCAATGAAGTTACATAGTTTGTCTGACAAGCTCTAGAGTACATGATGTAGGGGCATCATTAAGAGTTAAAATTTGGGGTTGATTAAGGTGATAATGTTCATTTATAATTATGATGTATAGGTTAGAAGCCATAGGCAGCCATAGAATTCAAATTTAAGCTCATATGGTGTTTTCTTGCCAAAAGTGGGTTTAAGAGCCTAGTACACAAAAAGGACAAAGTGATAAATATTAAAGAATAAAGGTCAATAAATATTTTAAAATATAAATAAGGAAAATAAAATAAAATAAAATTTGGATTCAGTAGAGTTAAGGTGTGCAGGTTCATGTTTGCATCCATAACAGGGCCAATTGATATTTCTCTGCATCTTTTTGGTATCAGAGCTAGTAAGTTCTTTGGAAAAGTTATGTTTTGTGTTTCAAAAGTGTTAGCTAAGTTTTCATGAATATTATGATAATTAAGTATTTAAGTTTTATTTTAGATGTTTATATGAGTTTATAATGAGGTCTTATGAATGGATAAAGAATAAAAAAGGTGAATAATTATGTGGTTGAAGCCCTTAAGTCATAGAGGCTTAGAAAGAGAGAGAGAGCTAGTGAAATCTCATAGAAGGAAGCTCAAGAATAGATGAAGATATAAATAGAGAGACTAGGTGAGAGTCAAGTTATAAGACCCAAGTGAGGTAATAAGTGTGAAGGATACCCAAGTGAAGTCCTAAGAGGTAAGTAGATAAGGTTACTAAGAAGATGGGTCTAAGTGAGACCTGGAGAAAGTGAAGGATATATAAGAGTGAAGAGAGAAAGAAAAAGATGAATTTATTTAAGAATGAAGGTATAAATAAGGAAATGGAGAAACTTAAAGTTTATAAAAGATATATTTCTAAGTTGAAATAATTATTGATAGGTTTAGAGCAAATCCTAGATGAGTTAGAAAACCTTTTAGTTAGAATCAGAGACCTAGTTAAATGGCTTGTCAAAGAGATGATGATGAAGAAGAAAAGATAATAATAAGTGTGAAAATTGAGAATAAATCTGAGAGTGTTAACCAATAATCCTAATATAAAAGAGATGGGGGAAAACAAGCTTCATTAATTTTCAATCTAATGATGTTTTAACATGTGTGTATGTAGGTGTAAGAGTTAATAAAAGAGATGAATTAGTTGGGCCAATGCATAGGGTATTTGAGTAAGAATTAGAAGAATAAATTGATCAATTAGTGATAAATAGGACCAAAATTAAGGATAGGATCAACATATAGTCTTTACATTTGAAGAGGAACACTCTGGTCAGTTGCCTAAGACACAAGATTTTTACAAGCATGAAGGAACAACCATGGAGCATGAAGAGCAAAATGAAGATAAATTTGATCCTCATAAAATGTATAAAGAGATGATGAAATAATAAATAAGGTAAATAATATATAAATGGTATGAATAAATGGAGGCTAAGGCAATAACACGCATGAAGGCAAAGATTAGTCAAGTGCAAGAAGATAAGATGCAAATATAAATTTCCAAAGTTGAGAATGATGAAGCTAAAGATACTAAGGTTAAAGGACAAGTTATAAATGAAGGAGAAAAAATATTATTAGAATAACAAGATGAGTTTGTGGAATATTTAATGATAAATAATGATCCATTCAAGGTATATGAAAATGCTTGGTAGTAAGAGTAACATGCAAGCAAAAATAAGATATGTAGAATGCCTCAAAGGCATGAGAAGAAACATAATTTATCTAATGATTTGTTGATAGTTGTATGTAGAAATTATATGAATCTAGTGAGAAATAAAATAAGGTAAAAGTGTGGATCTGAAGTGTACGTATATTTGCATTAGATACTAGTTGCATCAAATGGTAACAAGATAAATTATTCAAGAACAGTAATGAAGCATGAGCAGGAGATCATGGGAGACTTTTATAGGTTTGTAGTATGATGTAGGGGAATCATTAAAATTTTGGTCTATTAAGGTGATATGGGTCATTTATAATGTGGATGTCTAGGTTATAAGTCATAGGTAGTCATAGAATTCAAATTTAAGCTCATGTGGTGGTTTCCCACCAAAAGCGGGATTTAAATATTTGAATGATAAAACTATGTTTTAGAGTAATAATTGGGTCTTGAGGGATTTTTTTTTAAAAAATCAATGTGGTAAGTGATTATAGGTGGTATTATGGAGGATTATGAGTTATCTTAACATATAAGTGATGGTGAAGAAGTAATTTATACATGAGTCTTGAAGTTGTAGCTGCCATTCATATGTGGCAATGGTTTTTTAATAAGTTAATCTTGCATGTTAGCAAAATAAGGAGAGTGGATGCATGTAGTTTTAAAAATAAAAGAGATAAGGATAGAAGGAGAATCTCAGATGAGATAAGGTAGAGTGGATTAAAAAATAATTAAATATCACAAATTGTTGAGGAGAACTCTGCCTATATGTAATTTTGTATATGACTATTTTGATGAGTGTTAAAATTAATATAGAATAAAAGGTTTATTTTAAATATTAAAATTTTTATTATGAGTATACATTATTTTTATTATATGAATATTTTTTGGTATTGTGGCTTAATATTTGATTCAAAGTTTTCATGAAATAGCTGAGAGAAATTATGTTTACATAGTCTTTATGAGAGCAATTTTGTATGAGAGATTTAAGTCTAAACTCTTGTTTTATGGTTATAATATTATTGAATTTTTGGAGGTATATACATACCTATAAGTTGGTATTTGATAATATACAATCATTTAAAATCTTATAAATCCTAGGAGGAGTGCAAAAAAGGAAATGGAAAATTTTCACATACAGTCTTTTTAAAGAACCTTGTTTGTCATAATCATGATAAAGGAAATAACAATATTTTAGAAGATCTTGAAAAATGCCTCAAAAGTTGAAAATATGATAAAGAGTATTTATATATATTATTTCACTAGTATTGATGTGAAAATTACAATCAAAACCCAAGAAGAAATCATAACTAGCATTAGTGCACACATAGTCCTACAAATATGTCCATAGTTCTATATTTTTGATTTTTGGAGATGTTTAAAGGTTTATAAATAGAAAATAATGGTTGGAAAAGGTAATGATAGGTTTTAAAAACCATAAAATACCCTTTTTTACCTTTTAAAGTGTGTAAAACGTAATTTGGACCCTCTTTTAACCTCTTAGCCACATACAGGCCTGAGTCTCAACAGACTAGGGGTTCATACTTGGAAATGGCATAAATGGAGTTTCCACATTGGGAATATGATGAAAATTGGTAATAATGTGTGTTTTTACTTTTAAAATAGGATTAAATATATTTTGGACTAGTATCATATGGTACAATATGGATTGGTGCACTATGTGCTTGCATGAGGGTCAAAGAGGCCTAATTGAAGAGTAACATATTGAGATAAGTGACCTATCTTATGATTTGAGTCTTGAAACTTATTGTGAAGTAAAATTAGGATATAGGGTATATGAAAGTTATTTTGGTTACTAAATTACTATACTATCTTATTTTTACCATTGTAAATAGTTTAAAAAAGGCTATTAGAAGAAAGACTAGGGCTAGAAAGAGAAAGGTGACAAGAAAAAAAGAAGGGGTTAGTTGAAAGTTGAGGTTTGGATATTTTTTGGAATGGTTGCGTATAATAATGAAGGTTTATATGACTAGATAATAGGTTTTAATACAAATAGTGAAGTGGAGGCTTTGAAACCTATGAGTTAAGTGTGTGAAGTAGTAATGAAAGAATAGTGCATGAGAATGTGGAGAATGAACATGCAGAAAAGATAATGGTGTTAATATGATAGAGAACAATGAATTAATAAGTGTTAAGGGTTTTAAATAATAAGATAGAGATTATATGGTTCAAGAGTGGATTTAAGAGCCTAGTACACAAAAAGGATAAATTGATAAAACTCAAATAATAGAGGTTAAGAAAGAGTTTCAGAAATCAAGAAGGACAAGAAAATAAAATTAGAGTTGGGCTTGGAAGAGGTAAGGTGTGTAGGTTCATGTTTGCATCCATAACAAGGCCAATTTATATTACTCTACATCATTACAATAGGTGATTTTTGGAATGCAACAGATGAGTTCTAGAGTACAAGAGGTGAGTTCAAGAATGCAATATGTGACTTCCAAAGTTTAGTAAATGAGTTCCAGAATCACTCAAAACATACATAGAGTTTGTGGAAGGAATTTTTATGATCATATAATGTTTTATACATCCTACATAGAGTGGTTATGGCCTTTCTAAGACACTCATGGGTCATAGAGACACTTACCTTATATAACATTCTATTTTTAGACATGATACTTATAGTAATATTTTATAAAGAACACCACTATAAGTATTAAGGGATTTTGAGTTACTAGATTAGAGCATGTTGTAATCACAAGGATATTATAACTAGTTGGAATCATGCATGTAGTTACACCATATATTCCATCATTTATCCTTGAAATGTGGGAGATGGTTGTAATTTCTTTTCTATTTTACAAATAAGTTAGATTGTAGTTGTAATGTTGTTAATCAGTTAGTTTGTTTTGGAAAATAGTTGTAGAAATTTTTTATTATAAAAATGTCTTCCTATTTTTGTGTTAACAAGTTAGATAAAGATAATGTTAGAAGTAGAATAGAGAAGATAAAACAATAATAGATAGTTTTTGTTCCCAAATGATAATACTTTTTTCCAAAGTTAATTAAGATTTGAATGTTCTTGAAAGAATAATTGTGATTTAGATCATGTGACAAGGAAGAGCAAGATCCCACTCATAGAAGGAGATAGTATTATTTTGTGTTATTTATTTATGTTTATATTAATTATCATTTAATTATTTTAAGAGCGTTTATATTATAAGTGTGGTTTGGTTAACCTATAGGTCTTTATCTTTGTGTATGTTTATTTCAATTTATTGTTTACATATTTTTTCCAACATTTCCCCTTTCTAAAAATAATTTCATTCAAAAACAAGTTCAATTTAGCAGATAGATTAAAGAGTGTTTGCATTGACAAGTAGAATGTGTTTGTTTAGCAAGCAATTTCCTTGACAACAAAGAGTGTTTATTTATAAGAAAAAGTGTTTACTTTTCAACATTATAATTTTATAAAGTGTGTGTTTTTCAAATCAATTAGATATATTTCAATTTGGGTTGATTATATTAATACCTTAGAATTAGTTGATCCATAACCCTCCCCCCTAACCAAATCACAGCTATTAGTAATATTGCACACCTTACTGCATACATCCATTGAACATCAGCCCTAGTTGTAATGAAATAAAACCAAATGAGTTAATTAAATTAATGGGTTGATGATACCAATCACAATTTATTGTGATTAATGAGAAAATTCTTAAGATGTTTTATTATTTTGGAATTGATGAAATGGTTTCCTTGTTTACCAGTAATATACAATGGGAAACTAAACTGAATAATAATATTTTCATAGAGGAATTTCAAAATCTTTTGAGATAACATACTTGGTTGGTATGTATTTTCCCCATATTTTTAATTATTTTATTCATGTACTAATGAATATGGGTTGAGACCATCCTACCTCAGGCTTGATTTGGCCAATGAAATTGATAACCCATTTATCAAATGGTAATAAGGAAAGAATAGGTCTTAGCATCATCTCATCCATGCATTTGGTTTTCCTAATCATTTGAAAATATCACATTTATGAGCATATATTTGTGCATATTTAAATAATGTGGGCCACCATAATCCTATCATCATTATTTTATTTTCAATTCCTTTATCACCATTGTGCCCACTGATAATACCTTCATGAGCCTATTGTAATATGTTTTATTTTTCATATTTGAGTACTACCATTATTATTATTTTATCTCACATTTCTTATAAAATGATCCTTATATGATTGTAAAAGAAAATGCCACAATTATATCTTTTTATCCATTTTTGAATAGTTTTTTAGAAATTCACCTATCACCATAAATTGTGCTATCATCTCCATTTATTTTTTAATTGTCTCAATGAAGAATAAACTAAATAAGAAATCATCATCAATGGCACCTTGGCCTTACCCATTGTCAATATAAGATAAGTAATATGGTATGTTGTTTAGTTTTCATGGTTTTATTGTGATGGTGAATTCAAATTCTTGGAAGAGTATTAGGGCCTTGTAACACTGGACTATTCGATAGATACTTTATTTATTTGTGATCATTGTATAACATAAAGGGTGTATCAAACATGTAGTGCCAATTTTTTGAAGATAAATATCATTGCTAATACTTGACATTCTATGGTAGAATAATTCTACTTAGATTTAGTGAGTTTCCAACTTACAAATGAGGTTGGATGATCCATATTATCCTATGCTTGTGCTAATATTTTCCTACGACTATTCAAAAAGTGTCTACATGTACATGGAATGAAAATTTCCAATCAGGAAATATCAATATATGTGCATGCAATATTTTTGTTTTTATTGTCTCAAACATCTCTTGGCAGTCCTTATTACAATATATGATCTTATTATTATTTTTCTTTAGTAATTATTCAATGGGTGAGCTTATCATGGAATATTATCAAATGAATTTTTTGTGGTATCTTATGTAGCCTTGTAAAGTGAAAAATTCCTTATGCATCTTTGGAGGTGAAAAATTGACTATTATTGTAGTTTTTAGTGGATCAATAATGATGAATTATTTGCATATGGTATGTCCCAATTTTTTTCTAAATAGGGTAAGAAACATGCATTTTCAAGTTTAGTACAACCTGTAGTATGTGACATATTTTGAACATTAGCTAGAGTGTTTCTATATGATCTTTGAAAAGTCTGTAAATTGTCTAGTCATCTCGATACACTTCAAGGAAATCATAGATAAAATATTTGAATGTACTTATCATTATGTGACTGAAGATAGTGGGTTCATTCTTCAAGATGAATGGCATAACTATGTACATAAAAGAGCCCCATTTTGTGGCAAATGTTTTTTTATGGCTATCTTGTTTGTCTATCTAGACTTGATGGTATTTAGAGAATCCATCTATAAAATAATATTATTTATGACCCATGATGTTCTCCACATCTTATTCTATAAATAATCGAGGAAATGGATCATGAATGGATGCCTTATTCAACTCATGGTAATATACCTATAGTCTTATCTCATCCATTTTATTATTTTGGACTACCATTAGACTGATCCATTTGGCATCTTCCCCCAATTAAATGATTCCTATTACTAGCAATTTATCTATCTCAATTTTGACTTTTATTTTTATGATTGGTTTCAACTAGTATAGTTTCTTCCTGATGGGTTTTCTTTTTGGTTTCAACTAAATTTTCTTAGCCCTTAATTTTGGATTTATGCCATGGAGTTTTGTAAATTTCTTAAGGAATATAACTTCATATTATTTTAGTAACCTAGTTATTTTTAAATAATAGACTCATTCCAATAATTGGCTATTCTTGCCAATTTAGAGTCACCTTCTTGAGAGACGTTTTTCTACCTAATTTTAATGGTTGGTAGAAATATTGTGTTTTTCCTCCTAGATGTTATAATGAATATTACTTAGGACACTTTAATTTAATTTTTTTAATTTTAGATTTCAAGTTTTAAAATACTTGAGTAGTATGGTTTGGTACACCTTGCATAATATATTCATTACCTTATGGTATTCTTCAATATTTGTTGAGGATTGGTAGACTTTGTATAATATGTTCACTACCTTTTGATCTTCTTTATTTTCTATTATGGTATGATTCTCAAATTTATTTACTATATCATCATATGGGGACATGAGGAATGATCATAGTTGTTTTAGGGCACATAAAACTTGACATTAGGGATCCTAAAAATTGAATATTCTACAGAAATCATGGATGATTTGATTCCAATTGTTGGTTTCCCCTAATGTCTCTTGGTGTATATACGAAACCCATGATATATTACTTAGTGTCTAGTTAAATTATTGTATCCACAGTTGAGGTTTTTTTTCCAAATTTTATCTAGTATTCTTCATAATAGTTAATGTGTTGATGTGGGCTACCCTATCTGGTGTATTATGAAAGAGCATAAGGTAGTCCTAATTGATGGTACTATTAGGAATAAAACACTTATATATATAGATCTATTATTAACATAAACCAGATCTAAAGCTATGCAATAAAATGCATCACATAAACATTCCTTAATTCACCTTTAATATGAAAGCATAAATGAGAGAAAGATAAAAATAACATAGATCTAACATGGTTCACCCAATGTGGGATACATCCACCAATGAAAGTTCTCAAATAAATATGTAATCTAAAACAATATTACAATGAACTCTCATAGAGATAGAAAAATATCTTATAAAAAAGTGCTGCATAAAAACTGCACTTTCACCTGCACCTACATAATGTTGTATCTCAGAAGTTGTTAAACCACACCCTGTAATGAACACCTACACTTTGAAAAACACCTGAAATTTGACTCTGATCCTCAAAACCACACCCTAAAAATAAACCATCAACCTATAAAGGCCACACCAAATCCTATATATATAAGAAAATGAAGAAAATACATAAAAGGAGGAGCAAATATGCAATGCTTATCCAAGATAAGCATTATCCAACATGTGACAACCCTCCTCCACCTCATCAAGCCTATCCAAAAGCTCTCCCAAGGAGTAATTCATCATTTCCATCTCTCCACCTTCTAAGGGCACATTTTCCCAAAAGTATGTGATCAAAACCAACTCCACTCAACAAGGAAGGAGTTCCCTTTTCCAAACAATAACTAGCTTCCTCAAAATAAGGAAGTAAACACGGGAAAAGGCATCTAACAACTAAATCCATGAATTATGGAATACATAAAAATTAGGAATACAATGAATATTCCACTCACATGTAGAGAAAATGAAAATTATGTCCCCCACATATTTGGAGCTCTTTAAGCCCCTAAAATTTATTCCTATGGTCATGTGATAGCTCCAAAGGGCTCTACACTCAACAATCTCCCACTGGAGACCATTTCTCCTGAACAAAATTTATCACTACTCCATGACTACTAAGGCCAACCAAATCTAAACATAGTCTCAACTTGTCTAATGTGACCACCTTGGTCATCATATCCACAAGATTTTGGCTAGTATGAATCTTCTCTAGCTTCACCAAGTTCTCATCCAAAGCTATCTTGATGAAGTGGTAACGTAAATGAATGTGTTTCATCCTTGAGTGGAAAGTGGATTTATTTTCCAAATGAATAACATTCTAACTATCACTGTGTAATCTCCCAACTTCTTGCTCATGCCTCAACTCTTGAAACAACTCTTATAACCAGCTCATCTCCTTGCTACCCTATGTGGCAGAAACATACTTTACCTTTGTGGTTGTTAAAGCCACAACCTTTTGTATCCTATAAATCCAACTAACCACTGTATCTCCAATAGTAAATATATATCCTATCATACTCCTACTATTAATATCCCCTACCGTATCTGAGTCCACATAACCATGAAAAGTGGTATCTGATCTGCCATAACATAATGCAAAATCAATGGTTCCTCTAAAATATCAAAGAATCCATTTCACTGCCTGCCAATGCTCATAACTTGGATCACTCATATACCTACTCACAACTCCCACTGCATGGGAAATATCTAGCTTAATACAAACCATGGCATACATCAAGCTACCAACTACTAAAAAATAAGGTACCTTGGACATCTTAAGCTTTTCAACTTATTTTTTGGGACACTGCTCTTTTGTTAATCTAAAATGGTCTACCAAAGGAGGACCAACAGATTTAACATCCAACATACTAAACCTTTCCAAGAATTTCTTCACATATTCTAATTGGAATAAACTAGCTTCCTCTCCTTCTTATCATGAGTAATCCTCATACCAATGATTTACTTTGTAGCACCCAAATCTTTCATAGCAAAGGAGTCACTAAGATTTTTCTTGAGCATATGAATATGTTGTATGTTATTTCTTGAAACTAATATGTCATCCACATACAAGCATAAAATAATAAAGGAACCATTATCAAAAATTTTGATGTACATGCAATGGTCAGAATTGGGCCTTTGATATTCTTGTTCCAACATAAAACAATCAAATTTATTGTACCATTACTGTGGAGCTTGTTTAAGGCCATACAAGCTCTTCTTTAATCTGCACACATAGTTTTCCTTCCCTTTGACCTCATATCCTTGTGGTTACTTCATATACAAATTTTCATCCAAATCAATAAGAAGAAAAGTATTTTTCACATCTAATTGTTCTAAGTTCAAATCCTCAACTAAAACTAAACCAAGAACAGTCCTAATAGAAGTCATTTTTACAATAGGAGAGAAAATCTCATCAAAATAAATAATTGATTTTTGGGCAAACCCCTTGACCACCATCCTAGACTTATACCTTTTTCTCCCTTGATCCTCTTCTTTTATTTTAAAGATCCACCTATTTGGTAATGCACTCTTACCCTTGGGTAGCCTTACCAAATCCCATTTTTGGTTCTTCATGAGAGATCTATGCTCATCATCCATGGTTTGTTCCCACTTCAACTTGGCATCTACATACATTGCTTCCTCAGAACACTCTAGTTCTCCATTGTCAGTGAGTAATAAATAATTCAAAGAAGGAGAAAAATGTTCAGGTTCTCTTCTTACCTTAGAAGATCTTACCATAATAATTTTGGGTCCTTGTGTATAAGGTTCTTGAATAGAATCCTTGGATACTTTGCCATCTGCAATGTCATCCAATACTATGTACTCTTTTTGTTCCTAATCTTTTTCTTACAACTGATCCTTATGCATGAATTTTTCATTAAAGACTACATCTCTAGAATGAAATATTTTCCTATCTTTAATGCTCCATAAATGGAAACCAAAGTCATCCTCACCATAACCAAAAAATGTGCATTTATCTGATTTAACTTCTAGCTTGGTCCTATCCTTTTTATTGATGAGAGCAGATGCTTCTGATCAAATACTCTAAGAAAAGAATAATCAACATTATTACCAGACCAAGCTTATTCTGGAATGCCTCCATCTAAAGGAATATAAGGTCCTTTGTTAATCAAATATATTAACATGCTAACTGCTTCTACCCAAAACTATAAAGGTAACCCTACATGTAACCTCATGCTCCTAACACCTTCCATTATTGTTCTATTCATCCTTTCAGATACCCCATTATACTATGAAGTTCTTAGAAATATTCTTTGCCTATGGATTCCATTGTTAGAACAATAATAAAAAAAGCATTACTACAATACTTACCTCCATTATTTGATCTCAGACATTTAAATTTGAGACTTATTTCATTCTCAACCAAGGCTTTCCACTTATTAAAAGTGTTAAATACATCAGATTTATTTTTAATGTAATAAACCCAAACTTTCCTAGTTTCACCATCAATAAAAGTAACATAATAATTAGATCCACTAATAGAAGATACTTGAGCTGATACCCATACATCTGAGTGTACCAGATCTAACTTGGGCTCTTTATTTGTGGGTCTAACCTTAAATAACTTAACCCACTTCTATTTCTTGTACACACAAATTTCACAAAAGTCTAGATTTAGATCTTTCAATCTAGGCAACTTATCTTTTAAGATCTACATGCCTTTATGGCTCATATGACCGAGCCCATAATACCACATAGTTACATCTTCATCTACAGCAACTAAATCAATAGAATCAACACTACTAGTTAAATACAAAGTACCAACTTTCTTAGCTCTCGAGATCATAAGATCACCTTTGGTAACTTTATAAGAATTTACAATAAATAATACTAAACATCCCTCATTACCCAATTACCCCACTAAAACCAAATTCCATCTCAACATAGGCACATGTCTAACATCCTTAAGGATCCATGTATTTCTATTCTACATCTTAACCAAAACACAACCTTTCCCTACTATCTCACATGGTTCATCATCACCAAGATATACATATCTTAGATTCTCTTGTACATAATCAATAAAATAATAACTATGTGGGGTGGCATGAAAAGAAGCCCCTAAATCTAATACCCAAGACTCAAAAAAACTATCCATAGAAAGAATTAAGGCATCTTGACATGATTTACCTGATGTCACATTTACCTCATTCATTTCCTCCTTGTTAACATTATTATCCCAAAGTGACCAACAATCCTTCTTTGAGTGTCCACTCTTCCCAAAATGTTAACATATCATCTTGGATCTAGATCTGGACTTAGATCTACCTTTTGACTTTCCTCAATTGCCTTTGCTCTTGTCAATTTGCCTCCCTCTAGTTTCAATGGATAAATCATTACTTGAATATGATTCACTAGTGTTTTTCCTTCACATATACTCACTAAGGATCACACCTACAACATCTTTAAATTTCAAGCTTCCTTTGGCAGGGACTGTATTACTCATAGCCATAACCAAACTATCCCAACTATTAGGCAAAGAACATAATATTATCAAAGCTCTAACTTCATCATCAAACTTGATTCTAATTAAAGTGATCATACTTATAATTGTATTAAAATCATTTAGATGATTAGCTATTGAACCATTCTTAGACATTTTCATGTTAAACAATCATTTCATAAGAAATTTTTTATTATAATACTTTGTAGATATTTGATCTACAATTTTAAATGCAACAAAAAATGCAAGACATAATCATATGGCTCCTAATGCCTTCCTATTTAGTAATGACCAATCTCCATCACTCATACTTACAAGTTATCCTCCTTTCCCCTCTAAGGGGAGTTGAAGTTCCTTCTAATATAGGTAATCTTCCATCTGCATTTTCCATAAACCAAAATTCTTACCATCAAAATTCTCAACTCTGAATCTGATCTCTTCTCCCATATCTCCCACTCAAGCTAATAGCCTTCCTATGATTTAACACTTCAGCAAAACACACAACCAATGGCTCTAATATCAATTATTAGGAATAAAACACTTATAAATCTAGATCTATTATTACCATAAACTAGATCTAAATCTATGTAATAAAATGCATCATGGAAACATTCCTTAATTCACCATTAATATCAAAGCATAAATGAGAGTAAGATAAAAATAACATAAATAACATAGATCTAACATGGTTCACCCAATGTGGGATACATCCACCAATGAAATTTCTCAAATAAATGAGTAATCTAAAATAAAATTAAAATGAACTCTCATAGAAATAGAAAAATCTCTTATAAAAAAGTGTTGCATAAAACTGTACTTTCACCTACACTTGCACAATGTTATATCTCACAAGTTGCTAAACCACACCCTGTAATGAACACCTGCACTTTGTAAAACTCTTACACTTTGACTCTGATCCTAAAAGACTCACCCTAAAAATAAACCATCAACCTATAAAGGCCACACCACATCCTGTATATATAAGAAAATGAAGAAAATCCATAAAAGGAGGAGCAAATATGCAATTCTTATCCAATATAAGCATTATCCAACATGTGATAACCCTCCTCCATCTCATCAAGCCTATCCAAAATCTCTCCCAAGGAGGAATTAACCATTTCCATCTCTCCACCTTCTCAGGGAATAGTTTCCCAAAAGCATGTGATCATAACCAACTCCACTCAATAAGGAAGGAGTTCCCTTTTCCAAAAAACAACTAGCTTCCTCAAAATAAGGAAGTAAACATGGGAAAAGGCATCTAACAACTAACTCCATGAAATATGGAATACATAGAAATTAGGAATACAATGAATATTCCACTCACATGTGGAGAACATGAAATTTATGCCTCCCACATCTTCATATCTCTTTAATCCCCTAAAATTTATTCCTATGGTCATGTGACAGCCCCAAAGGGCTCCACATTCAATAGGTACAAGCCTTGAAGAGTTGAGAACATCCCTTCTTGTGGAATATACTCATTTTTGATAAGAATGGTGAGGATGGACCAGTTATTAATATGAGATTTGTGTATGCCCCACCATCTTGTGACATTTATTATCAATGTATCATTGAGAGCCTCTATTCATGCCCATTCATTTGGAAAGACTATCTGTTATATATGCTTTTAGTCACCTATTCTTGAAAATTTGGATTTCTATGGGATGCTCTTTTCCATAACCAAAATTTTCTTTTAATTTGTGTTTGTATTGGATTTAAAATTTCTTCTTCTTGTATATTTTATATAATCTTCCATTTTTTATGGAAGTTACTCTTTTTATCATGATATTATGCATTTTATCTATGTTGTGATGTGTTTGGTATATTCCATGGTGTATTGACTATGTTTTCATTTTGTAGTCATGTATATTTCTTTGTGTTATCTTCCCAAGCTTCTATGGAAACATAAAATTTATCCTCTTCATCATCTATCATGGAATATTATTTAGATTCATCTTCTTTTATGGAATAGTAATTTTTTCTTTAACTTTTTAATTTGTAGTATGACTCTATTTTGTGGAATTATTTTTATAGATAATAATTTATAGACCCTCATTTTTGGGGTGCCATAAAAGCATGATTCAATGCCTTATTTTGTATATAACTCTTGTTCCTCATGATTTAGTGTTATTTATCCTTCATCATTTGGCTCAAAATATCTGTTAAAATGTGAGACCTTTTCTATTGCATATATTCCTTATAGGTTATCAAAATTATCATCAATTCTTGGTTTTCCCATATCAATTTTGTCCAAGTTTCACTTATGTGATATTTTCTAATGGAACATGTACCATGATCCCATTTCCTTTAAAGGTTATTTCTTCATTTTCAGAGTTGAATATGTCATTACAATACACAAACCAGCTTAGAGATAATAAGATAAAAAAATGATGGATTTTTGCAGGAATATTGCATGGCCTCAAAATAAATTATTTTATATATACTCATAAGGTTTACTTTCCTCATCTTAAGACCCCTAATGGTGTTTTAAAACTCCCATCTACCATTGCAATGTCATAATTGATCGATTATAAACTAGGTTGACCTAATATTCCCTTTTTATTTATGACATTACATTCACTTTTTCCCAAAAATCCAATAATGATTTCGTGAAACTGTGACATTCTACCTTCACATATAAGTATACCACAAATTTTTTTCATGCTCCTTTTGTTTGATTTTTTTTCAATTCACTACATGCGGTGTGCATTCTTATTTATTCCAGTATTTTTATAATTGTTCAAGTTTATCCAATAAATATTAGTCTTTTATCATTTATGTTAGTTTTTTTAGTCCCACTATTTCTTCCTCTTGAAAATAGTTTTATTTTCTTATTTTTTTCATTATTTTCTGATTAAGTTTTTACTAAAGTGTATTTTTTTTATCAAGGCCTTTGGATTAGGATATTTTTCCCTGTCACTGTCATCACTTGATATGTCCCCCCAATTAAGCTCATCTCTAGTTTTCCCTACTTTACTTTGGGTTAATACCATGGATCTACCATTATCTACAAGTTTGTGAGCATTTACTTTTATAGTTTTCCTAGTCGTTCTAGAAAAAGAAATAAAAGGAAGAAGGAGAATGTAGATAAAATAAAAATAGAAAGTAAATAAGGGAATATAATAAAAAAGAGTTTAAAGGTACCATTATATCCAAGAAGACCATATTGATGAAGAATAAAAATAAATAGAAGATGCATTCTTGACATCCTTAGTACTTGATTGTGGAGAAGAAAATATCCTCATTAAAGTGGATAAATATAAATAAAATGGCAAAAACAATAGTGAAACAAAAGTTTGTCTCATTGAAGACAATAAAGAGAAGAAAATAAATATAAATCAAGATGTTCAATGGATAGTTTTAATTAGAAAAGTTTGTTAATAATAAGTGGAGGAACTAATTTATACATAACTTTACATATATGAAGAAGCACAAAGAAAATGAGAAATGAAAATAAAATAAGGTGAGAATGCGGAGGTGAAGAGTGTGATGTTATTTTCACATGGCATTAATTTTATGATAAAATATATAAATGAAAAGTGCATAATTCAATGTAGAACTGAAGAAAGGAAAATAAGAGGAGTGAGTGAATAACTAATTTTTGTATTAGCCAATGCATGTGAGAAAATGAAGAATAATGTAACAAAAGCATGATTTGAAGGAGTACATAAATGGAACATGGAGTTATTAAATTTTTATTTAACACATGTTTTTGAGTGTGTTAACATAGGTGTAACAAAGGAAGGAAATAAGGCATAGGGAAAGGTTTTCCAAAATAAAGAAAATGAGATAGTTGGATTCATATGGAATGTAGAAGTTATAGAGATTAAAGAGTTATTTGAAGTTCCCATGAAGAGTGAAATTGATATAATAGACCAATTGACAATAGAGGTGGATGAGTTTTATGAAGATACATTACATAAATTTATGGAGGAATATAGTGGAGTCATAAAACTACATAGTCATTTGATCTAGATAAATATAATGAAGATCTAAGAGAGGAAATAGTAGAAAAACATATTTTGAAATATATAGAGATGGAAATAGAAGATGTGTAGTTAAGTGCACATGATGCATCTATAGAGGAAGAATATTTTCCATTTTTTAAAGATAATATGGTTGAGAAGAGCAAAAATGTAATGACTACAATGGTGATTTCTGGATATCCAATATTTTATCAAGGAGAAGAGGAAGATCATGTATTAATTAAGGAAGATCATATATTAAATATAGAATACATTAAGGTGATTTATTAGATGTTTGATAATATAGATACACATATAGATACATATACATATAGTAATTGGATCAGAAAAGAGGATGTAGTGAGTTAACAAGGGGATGTACTTTTTGAAGTTATCATACAAGCTAAAGTGGTAAACATGGATGTTGTTGAAGAAAAATTGGTAGATTTATTTAAAGATGAGACTAGAGTCACATAATAAAATGACATGAGAATAAATCTATAATTTAAATTGGGAAGGATGGGTAATGTTTGTGATGCGCATAGTTATGGTGAAACATTTATCCTGCAAGCTAAAAAAAAAAAGGTTGAAGAGAAAGTGTAAAAATTAGTAAAATTAATCTTACTTAAAAAGGAAATATGTATGATCATGGAAGTGTTATAATGCATTTATAATAAGTTAAAAAATAACATAGGAAGAGTTTTCACTGAAAACATCAAGAGAAAGAGAAGAAATATAGGTAGCATGAAGTCATATATTCCAAGGATGGATTGGAGAAAAAGAAAGAGATGGAGGTTGTAGATGGATTTTTCCTATGTAATAAGTAAAGAATGGTTGAGTGGAGAACAATATGTTATATAGATCAAGACAAAATATTGTACCCTATGAGCATAGATGTTGTGTCAAAGAGAAACATTTAGTTTGTGCATCAAATATTTTTGATTGTACGCAACAACAAGGATCATTTTCAAGGTATAGAGTGCATAGAGATGCAAAGTGGAATTATGTAGATTAAATAGAGTATTAATGTAAAAAGGGATATGAACAAGAGTGAAAACCATAATTGTGGGAATGTTTCAATGGAAATTATCACATCAGAAGAATATCACATGAAGACTATCATGATGATAACAATGTAAGCTATGCAAAAATATTTTGGGATTCAAAATATGAATATAGAAATAGGAGTAAATATGAAATATAATGGGAAGTAGTAAGATTTAAAATCAGTTGAATACAATTGTTATGAGATTACAATGGCATATTAGATAGATGTTGAACAAAGCCGTAGTGGATTTTAGTGGAGGAGGCTGGAATAAAGTGGGTTGAAACCTACAATAGAACAAAGTAGTCACATGAATATAACTAGGTGGAGGTGGATGGATAGAGGTGGGCCAAGTACCACAAGAGGATGGAAATGGAGAGGAAAATATGATTAGAGGATATGGAAATATTGTGCCTAACCAATGGATAAGAGAAGGAAAAGGTTGATTAGAGATGTGTAGATAAGAACAATTTGTGATTCAATAGTTGGCTATAAAATAAAGAAAGAATTGAATGAAAATCTTATGAAGTATCTCACATGGTGGAAATGCACATCATGTCTTATGTTTCAAGTTGAAAGGATGGTTCAACCATGTATCCTACATTTTTATGCACTATGTTTACAAAATTATTACCCCTAGGTGTATGATGTAGGAACGTTTAGGGCCTCATGCAATCTTACATCAATAAAAAATATGAATATGATAGGTAGCGATAAGTGGAATTAAATATCTTTGGTATTATAATATTTTTGATAATTTTAGATCACTTATACATGTTTGTGGTAATTATTGGATCCTAAGATTGGTACAACACCTAAAACTATGATATTTTTTTTACCACATTTAAACTACCAAGCTCATAGTAACATGAAAATTTCCAGAAGCATGGAAATGGCATAAGGACCAAATATGCCAATTTAGAATTTATTTATCTATTATAGGTTTGTGTGAAAATGAAAAATGTATTGGAGATACATGCCTTTAAGTAATGTATAATTTTTTGGGACATTCTTATCATCATTCTTAAGCCATATATCAAAACAAATATTAGTTCACTATCATGGTTTTACTAGGAAAATATAAAATATGCTATAGGTGTCGAGGTAACGTGTGGTTCTACAAGAAAAATGTTAACATTATTTGGAACTCTTATATAAAATTAGTTTATAGTTCAAGGTTACAGTTTGTTTCTGGAAATTCTATTTGTTTACAATCTATGTATGGTTGATTTCCAATGAGATGTGATCTATTCAAGTAATTATGGAATTTGTGACAAGTATTGGTGATATGTTATGGAACTTGTGATGTGTTATGGAAGGAGACATTGATGACTATTGGATAGTTGATATTGAAAGTCATGGAAGCTAATAAGGATTCATTAAAAAATTTATGTGATTTGTTTTGTGACATGTTAAGCTATAACATGTTACTATGCTTAGGAATACGAAAGTATTTAATAAATGTGATGCACTAAGGTGTTTTAATGTTTTTAGTGTGGTAAAAACACTTAATTTAAATAGGTAGGTCCTATGTATACATAAGAATACAATTACACTTGTGTTAAAGGACTTCCTTAGTTGGGTAGTGGAGATCACATCCAAGTGTTTAACTTTAAGATAGATTACTAGAAAATATTATGAGTTAGCTAAGTTTAGGATCTACAGATATGATTTTGTAATTCATTTCATTTTGAGACAAGAATGATTCTAAAATTATTTAACTAGAGTGTAACATGTATACAAAGCTGTAATTCCTCATTTAAACCAATAAAGAACATTGTTATTTTTGTTTATCATTTTATTTTGTGTGAAATACTAGGAATGTGGAAGTATTTAATATATGTGATGCATTAAGGTGTTTTAATGTTGTTAGTGTGGTAAAAACTCTTAATTTAAGTAGGTAGGTCCTATGTCTACATAAGCATACAAATAAACTTCTGTTAAGGGAATTCATCAGTTGGGTAGTAGAGATCACATCCAAGAGTTTAACTTTAAGATAGATTACTAGAAAATATTATGAGTTAGCTAAGTTTAGGATCTATGGATATGATGTTGTAATGCATCTCATTTTGAGATTAAAATGATTTTAAAAGTCCATAACTAGACTATAACATGCATACAAATATTTAATTCATCATTTGAACAAATAAATAGCATTGTTATTTTTGTTTATCATTTTATTTTGTGTGAAAATACTGTAATTTAGTCCATCCATTGTGTTTACTCTGAGGGTTGTGTTGCCCATGTTTGACTTTTAGGTCAAAATTGGACCCCTATAGGTAAAAACGTGTTTTATTAGATGATATAGGCGTATAAATATATTGTCATGGGAGTATTTTATGTCATTTGATGTTATTCAATGCAATTTTAGCCTTGGTCTTAGTTACATTAGTCAATTAGTCAATTTGGAGTAATTTAATGTGCTTTTGAGAGTCATTAATGCAAATGGCATGTTTTAAAAGGTGATCAAGTGTCCTATTTTAATTTTAAACATCCAATAAGTTAGTTGATATGTCAGGGATGTTATTTACATTAGAATGTTGCAGGTTATCTAACTGAAACTTTAGAAATAAATTAAAAAAGAGGGAAAAAGGCACTTGTATGACACATAAGGAAGTATGACACATGTGGAAGATCATTGGGGGTATCCTAATATTTATAAAACCCCTATCCATTATTAGGTTTATTTATAAGTGTCATTTTTAAGACAAAATCATTATGTTCATCTCTTGCTTTTCTAGACAGACTGAAGTGACACTCATGTTTTTACTTGGTACAAGTAGCATAGGTAGTTTCAAGAAAAATAATATTGGGAGATGATGGTAAAATAGGAGACCTTGATTTTAATATAAGGATTTCAAATATTGGTCAATTGTGCTTTGTGAATCATTGCTAACAAGTTGACCGTGTCTTTTTACTAGTTATTTCATGCACCCTATATGTTTTGCTCAATTATGGCCAAATCCATATGAATCAGTTGGTCATGTTGGATCAAAAGGATGTTTTATTACTTATCATATGGTATCAATTATTTGATTCATGATTCATGATGTTTGGATAAGTAGATTAGCCCATGATGCAAGGAGGTGTCACCATGTGTAGTTTTAGTTGGAGTGCATTTGTTTGCTCAGTGTTTTCTCCTGTAGGTGTCTCATACATATTTGAAATGGTGTTATATAATATTATATATTATGCAACCATCTCCTTTAATTTTTGGACTTCACCATGTCACCTCTTGGATTACTTACTAGCTTGTTTCCCCCCATGGTCAGATCTTTGCATAATTCTAGTTGCAGTCTCATGTATAAGCTTGTCTATCATTTATATGATGTTGTAATGGAGATTTATTATAGGATCCAAGAATTTAGGAGTTGAAAAAAGTCCATTGGCATGCTTGGGGAGGTGTAAAGTTTTATCATGTGCTCCCATTCCATGCCAAGGTAACCACTTGATACTTTTGTCTGCTCTATTCACATATTGGCAAGTGATTTTCATGTTGTAGTAGGTGTTCTAAATTTGGTTTCAAGTTAAAAAGGATGGAGATCACATGTTTGATGAAGGATAATACATTTTGGGTTGTCTTGAAGCTAGTTCATCATGTTTTTTCCAAATTTCATTGATCTGACTACATAATTTGCTTAATGTGCACCCACAACACCATTTGATGATGTCATGCTAGTATAAGGAGAGGTGAATATGTGTTCCAACTCCTTGTTTTTTCTTAAGGTAAATTTTAAGGTTTATCAAAGGCATATGAGGTTCATTTGTATTCATGGTTTCTAGTTGTCCACACTTAGTCCACTATTTGAGCATTTAAACAATCACCTATAAGTGGTTGAGCATGGAGTTGAAGTGTTTTAAAAAAGAGCTAAAACAATGTAATATATAATTGAGGTCTCAAGATAGAAATAAATTCATGACAGAACTTACAAAGATCCTAAAAGACAAAAGGAAGTATGGAACCAATTTGAGGGTCAAGGACTGAGTTTAGGGACTCAATCCCTAAAGGAGTAAAACAAAGGTCAAGGGTTTTTGAGTGACCTTCCATAATTTGTTTCATAAATGTTTCAATGCATCTAAATGGGTGAACCTTGTAGCCCTACCATTTGACAAGAACCCTGCCAAGTTTTAATGGAAAAAGATTAGTGGAACATGGTTTTGGAAAACCTCAAATATGCCTCTTAACCCACTGAAATGTTTCAATGATGTTTACAGACCTGTAGTGGTGAATGGCCTTTGTTACCTTGAGGAGAAATATTGAGCATAACCCCATGAAAGAGATGAATATACTAGTATAATGAGATAAAATGGAACCAAAGGTATCAAGAAAGGGTTGAGATGGAGTCTTGTCCATCCTATGGCCACTTACAAGTGTCTTAGTCTAGTAAGATAGGTAGGGTGAAAAAGTAGTGGTCTATGCATGGTTTGGATGTTTTTTTGGCCAATAAAAGGTGAATCTGAGGCTAGGATAGTGATATATGTTTCAAAGAGAAACTTAGGAAGGTCTTTTCTCACCATAATCACCTTAGCCAAGCCTTATGATCACCTATAATATGGTATTATGAAAAAGTGTCTCAATCAAGGAAGAAAGGCACAAATTGAGTTCAAATGAGGAATATAGGTGAGTCCAAGATGTAATATCCATTTTATAACCTCAAAAGGATGTTTTAAGGATCAATGGACATCATGACAGTGAACAAAGCCTCTGTACACACCTACAGGTAGGGTTGTGAGAGAGCACCCCAATCTAAATAGTAATCTTAAGGTTCATGCAAGATAGTGCTTTAGAGGCTCATAAGGATGAGATTATTTTAGATATACATGATATAAACATAAGAGGAGTTAAAATGATCCTCCTAGACTATAAATATTCTCAAATTAGGATAAACTAACCTACATGCCAAGGTAAAATAGGGATCTCAGCCTAGGTACAATAGGGTACCCAATTAGGCTATAAAAGGCACATGATGCCTAAAATGGAGTTTGGATGATATAAAAATCATGTATAATCTAAATTAAAATCATGATAACATCCATAATATCTTATTTTTATAAAAAAAGTATACATAGACCCCCCAAGACCCTGCATATACCTACAACTGAGTATGCACTCTTAGTAAAGGTAGGGGTCCATCATGACAAGAGAAAATGAAGGTTGAAAATTAACTTGAGATGGTTTATGATAATTAAAATGTTTTTTTTACACAATTAAATATTCCTAACATATTCTCAATCATTTTTTTCCTTGCTTGGACAAGGCCATCAGTCCATATAGGTGACTAGGAAGTACTTTTGCCCAATGAGCAAATATGAATAATCCACTAAAGAGAAGGGTTTTGAATGGATTTAAAAGATATAATATCATTAAATTAATGTGATAATAATGTTTTAACATCAAAAAATAATGTAATTGGTTTGGATAGGTCACCCATAGGCGGATTTAAAGAAAATGCAAGAAAATAGGGGATTTAAAGCCTTTTTTAGGCATATTGAGATGATTGGATACCCTAAACATGAAATTAGGAAAAACCCTATAGTAAAAATGATCCTTATAAATTTTAAAATATCAAAAAATATTCATTTTTCATTATAAATAATGGATACATCTCTCTATTTTGTCTCAGAGGTTAGCTAGTCTAGGAAAATCAGAATTTGGCAAAGTGACCTAATGATTGCAAAACGAGAAAAATATTTGAAAAAGTGTTATAGGAAGCTCATGGAAACATATAAAAAAAGTGTATTAAATGATAATTGATGATATTTTATCCATATATCAAGTTCATGCCCCTCATGGTGACCAAATTGCTCACACACACAATCCAACATGACAAACCTTCACTAGGTCTAGTTGGCAAATGAGAAAAAAGGATGAAGAAAGGTGATGGGAGGGATATAAAATGATTTTTAATCTAAAATAAAATTTTAATTTGAATAATAATACAACCCACATACAATATATCAGTCCTAAAATCTAGATTCATCAAGGTGCCTAGTAGACCTATTGAGCCTTGATAAGGCGTAATGCCAAATGGTGATGCATTTTCACTTATATTATTTGGTGGTCTATACAAATTTTTTATACATGTTTTTGAGGTAAAAATAAAGGTCTGATAGATTTTTTAATGTAGAGAAACAATAAGAGATCCATCCTTTTTCTCAAAACCACTCACACTTATGCAAAAATGGAGAAACAAACTTGAAAAGACAACTTTTGGAGCTCACATCTTCTTTGAGGATATGCATGGGAGAAAAAGGAGTTAGAGGTAGTTATATAAGGTAAATATAAACCAATTTGTGGAATTGGTTTTAAAATTTAATGTGCCTTTTGTATGAATAATGCTTAAGACCCAAAACTACCCTAAAACCCTACTAAACCCTCAGCCAAGCCCAGTTTGAAAAGATTGAGTTGGAAAGATAGTCTAAGGGAATAGTTATCTCATAAAAAATATTCAAACTTGGATAGGACTCACCCAGGATGCTTCAA
The DNA here is from genome assembly GCA_037957365.1 of Torreya grandis. Taxonomy (NCBI): domain Eukaryota; kingdom Viridiplantae; phylum Streptophyta; class Pinopsida; order Cupressales; family Taxaceae; genus Torreya; species Torreya grandis. The sequence goes on along the minus strand of JARHVA010006780.1, from coordinate 775,041 downwards.
ACCTTTTTGGTTTTATGGAATTGTATGGATGGGGGTAGAAATAAGGTTTTTCTCACTACTTTATGTGTTATGCAAGATACAAGAAGATTTAAGAGATGAAACAAAGTTTGGGTGTAATATTAAGACTTAATATAAATAATAATACTCATTTAATTACATGAAAAAACTTATGAGTGTCCCAACTAGGTGATTCAACTCAGCCAATCAAATCTGGCATATTGAGTAAGCTATTAAAGAAGATGGAAAACTTCAAGTGAGCTCATTTTAAGGTGTTCATGATGATTATAAGGCCATGGAGGAACTTAAAACCTGTCATTAATTCCATCATAAGGATTTTCATGGACAACTAAAGATAATTTTGAGGCCAATTGTGAGGGGTGATAAAAAAGAGGAGTTTTTAGACTTTAGGTAGTGATGGCTTCCTTTTAGGAGTTTTTAGATGATTAGGATCAGAACCAATGCATGGAGTTTCATGCCTAAAGTCCTTCCCTCTTATCCAAATAATTATACCTATCCCTAGTTTGTGGTGGGACATTCAAATAGGCCCAAATGATAAAGACAATTTTCTAAGCTAGGATTGAGAGTTTTATCCCATTTTTCATAAATTTCATTACTTGTATGGATAATTGTACCTCTTGAAATTGAATGATTCAACCCATATCTCTTTATCATGAAATTTTAACCCATTTTATTATATTTAAAAGTGTCCAAGTGATATTTTGACTTCCCTTGCCTTGCTTCTCTCTCAAAAGATATAAATATTGACTTTTTTGGCTCTTTTTAGTAGCCTCCATTGGTTAATGGTGGAACCCTAGAAAAATTTATACTTGAATGAATATTGAAGAAATAAAAAAGTGGTTTTGAATAATCACATTCTATTAAATTGAGTATTAGTGAAATTTTATTGGTCTTATCTACTAGAAGGACATCTTTTTTAGCATGTTATCCTTGATTGTTCACCAAGCGTGCATAAGAGTGATTGTTATAGGTCTTTGTTAGTTTTATTTTCAAGTGTATAAGTGTATTAGAAGTCATATATGAATTTATTATATTAACGAATTATTCATTTCTATCTTAAGTATCAAATACCTTTGTTAACCTAGATTATGAAACACTGATGTGACAATACAACTTAAATTGTGAGTTTTGTGTAAAAGAGGTCTTGTTTGACTCTAAGAGATAAAATTTCAGCTAATGGGAGGAACTATACTATTGATGAATCAATTTTTTATCTTTATTAGTTATTTTATTAACCCTTTTCATCCAAAGTTTATAGGAAAGAAAGTGTTTTTCAAAGATTGCATCAAAGGAACTAGCCCTTCTAGAGAATCATCTCAACAAAATTGTCACCTGTAGCAAGAGAGATATTTCCATTGTGCCACTTGGATGAGGAGAGATAGGAATCTCCTCAAGGGGTGTAATTCCAAGTGACAATAGTTTTTGGCACACTTGATGGGACTCTAAGTCCTAAAATATTGTCCAAGATTGGTGTTGGTCTTGGCATAGTTACTGCTATAAAGACATCTACATTCAGTACATGGTGACTCCACTAAAGTTTTAAAATCTTTGGTTATTGATCGGTTCCTAAATTCTATGCCAAAGGTGACCATTAGGTCTATTTCTAAAGGAATACCCTTTGATTTTGTGTAATTGCCTCCAAATTCTACCAAAAGGTTTAGGTTTGTGAATACTCATCCTTATTCAAGAGAGTTGGTGTTTAAGAAGTATAAGTTCTTATTTAGTTTAACACCTAATACTCATAGTTCACATTCTATGGTGGATATAAACCAACCTTTTGTATCCTTCACTGGATCATTTCCTTTTAATCTTACCCAATATGACCAAATTTCAGGAGTAGCCCTTAAGAGTGTTCCATCTTTTAATGGAGAAGGTCTTATCACTGCCATTAAACACATTAGAAACATAGAAAACTTCCATAATATCCATAATATAATTCAATATAATGTGGCTATTAGTTTATTGGCATTTAATTTCAAAGGTAAAGCTTTGGATTGGTATGGGACTCTATCTAAAAATTCTATTGGTTCATGGGATGGACTAGGAGATATATTGACTAAGAGGTTTGGAGAGAAGAGTGATCATCTATCTCTAGATGAGAAATTGACCACTATCAAGAGGGAACCACAAGAGTTTATGCAATATTTTAACACTAGATTTCAAAAAACATGGGATACAATCCCATCCCTTGTGAGACCTACTCCAAACTATGCATTCTTATGCTATCTAAAGGCATTGAATAGTGATGTATCCATGAAGATCCAATCCATGGGTGGGAATACACTCCATTATATCTATGAGATAAATATCAATGCTAAGAATTGTCTTGTTCAATTAAGTAAGATTACTCTAAGGATACCAATGCCATTGTTCCCTAATTTGTAGCCTCCTATCTAAGTTATATTACCTACCTTAGCTCATTTGATTAGTCATGAAAAGTCTACCATTGTCCTAAATAATGAGATCCATGAGGTCAAGAGTTTGCTCCAAAGTGTTACCAATGAATTGGTTGCTCTTAAAAGGCAACAAGATCAAAGTTATAGGCCATAATAGTCTTACAATCAATTTGGGCAAACCAATAGGCCTCCTTTCCAAGGTAATGATGAAGGACAAGGTCAAATCACCCAAGCTAGACCTTACCAAAGTTACAATCCTAATGCTGACTCATCTTACAAATATCTTGTTCCCACTCAAAACAACCTTGTTTAATAACAACTAGGTTATCCCTCCTATGACCAAAGTTAAGACCAAGTTGCTTATGCCAATGAGATGCATAATCATGCCATGATTATGTAAGGTAATTAAACATCTCAAGTTTCAAAATTTTAAGGACCAATGCAAGGTGGAATTCAATTTAGAATGGAAAATGGGTAGACATAATTTTATTCTACTCTCATAAATCATTTGGAGGGAGAGTTTTGTGTCATTAATCATTTGGGGAATCCAAGTAATGTGAATGCTAGTGTATCTTCTAATACTAGGTCTAAGAAGAGGGCCATTGAAGAGACACAAGGGGATAATAAAGAATCTATTTTGACTCCCACAACATTTTCAATGGTGGGTGGGTATAATATAGATCCTAAAGTGCAAGAGTCAAAAGTTTCAGAATGTAAGGTTTGCTCCTACACATCCACCTACACAAGCTACACCACAAAGTACTAGTGCTTCCAAGGAGCCTTCCAAGGTGAGAAATCCTTATATAAATGTTATAGACCAGTTGAAGATGTTTAATATGAATATTTCACTATGGGTTTCACAAAAAATACCTGGGCAAAAGGACATGCTTCAAAAAGAATTACAAGGACTTGTTAAGCAAGTTGGATTAGATAGGAATGAGAATGTTGTCTTGGTAGATGGGACTCAGCCCATTAATAGACAAGTAAATAAGATTGATAAAACTCTTCATTTATACCTATCTATAATCATTGGTGATTTCTTAGATCATAATTGCATCACAGATAGTGGGTCTAGTACTCAGTTATGCTCAAGTGTATAACGCATAAATTAGGCCTCAAATATGAGCCAATAGCTAAAGGGGTTTTATAATTGGATAGGATCACCCAAAAAAGATCCATTGGAAACTCACCATACACACTTTTTTATTGTATATAGGATATACTACCTATTTAACTTGAGTTACCAGCCTTAGATCTCACTTATTAGCTGTAAATTATGGAAAATGAAAGCATGGGAGTTAGGTTGTGTGAGTTGATAGAGCTTGAGGAGACAATAAATCAAGCTATGAAAAATATGAGAGCTCACCAAGATCAAAAAAAGAGATACTTTAACAAAAAGGCCATGCTAAGGAGTTTTAAAGAGGGAGACATTGTCTTAAAATGGGATGAAGATAGGGCTAAGCTTGGAAGACACACAAAGTTTGATGCTTTGTGGAGTAGCCCTTATGTTATCACCTAATAAAAGCAACACAATACCTTATAACTCTAAAATTTGGATAGATACTAGATTCATATCTTAGTCAATGGGATATATCTCAAGCATTGATACTAAGGTTCTCCTCTCTCCTTGTACATAGTTTGCATTTCCCTTTATTTTCCCTAAGTGTTTATGCACATGTGTGAGTTGGTTTGGTGTTTTGATTTATCTTGTGTTGGTTTGGTGTGTTATATTTGTCTTGGTGTGTTTTAGGTAATTCTTTGCTTGTTATATTCAATAATACATTGACTCCATCAGCCCTTTATAGGATAAGGCTACTAGTCATTAGTATAGTAGGCATACTACCCTTGTGAGTCACCATTTTGTTATCTAAGTTTATCTTTTAGGTCAAACTTAGAACCCTATAGGTAGAAACATGTTTTATTATAAGATATATGGGTGTAAACATATTTTCATGGGATTATTTTATGTTATTTGATGTTATTCAATGCAATTTTATCTTTGGTCTTAGTTACATTAGTCAATTTGGAGTCATTTAATGTGATTTTGAGAGTCATTAATGTAAATGGCACATTTAATAACATTAAAAAGTGTACTATTTTGATTCTAAACATCAAATAAGTTAGTTTTGATGTTAGGGATGCCAGTTACATTGGAAAGTTGTAGGTTATCTAACTGAAACTTTAGAAATGAGTTGAAAAAGAGGAAAAATGGCACTTGTACAACACATAGGGAAGTGTGACACATGTGAAAGATCATGGGGGGTCTCATAATATTTATAAAATTCATATAAATGATTTTTTTGATATGTAAGTGTCATTTTTAAGCCAAAACTATTCTACTCATCTCTTACTTTTTTAGACAGACTGAAGTGACACTAAGTTTTTTACTTGGTACAAATAGCATAAGAAGTTTTAAGATAAATGATTTTGGGAAATGATATAAAAATAGGATACCTTAATTTTAATATATGTATTTTTAATATTGGTCAATTTTACTTTATGAACCATTGCTAACAAGTTTACTGTGTATTTTTACTAGCTATTTCATGCAACCTATAGGTTTTACTCAATTTTTTCCAAATCCATATGAACTAGTTGGTGATGTTAGATCCAAAAAATGTTGGATTCATTATAAAATTGTATACATTCTTGGTTTCATGATTCATGATGTTTGGATGAGTAGATTAGCCCATGATGCAAAGAGGTGTCACCATGTGTAGTTTCAGTTGGAGTGCCTCTATTTACTAAGTGTTTTCTCCTATAGCTGTCTCATACATCTTGGAAATGGTGTTATAAAATCATATAGATCATGTGACCATATAATTTTATGTTTAGACTTCACCATGTCACATCTTGGATTGCTTACTAGCTTATTTCCCTACATGGTCAACTCTTTGCACAATTCCAATTATAGTCTCATGTATAAGCTGGTATATCATGTCTATGAGGTTGTAATGTAGATTTATTATATGATAAAAGACATTAAGAGTTGAATGAAGTCAATTTTAATGCTTGGGGAGGTGTAAAGTTTGATCATATACTCCCATTCCATGCTAAGGTAGCCACTTGATACTTCTGTCTGCTCTTTTCACATATTGCCAAGTGATTTTCATGTTATACTAAGTGTTCTAAAGCGAGTTACAAGGTAAAAAAGAATGGATATAACATGTTTGATGAAGGATAATAAATTTTGGGTTGTCTTGAAGCTAGTTCATCATATTTTTGCCACATTTCATTGCCCTACCTGCATAATTTGCTTAATGTACACCCATAAGACCATTTGATGACATCATGCTGGTGTAAGGACAGGTGAATATATATTACAACACTTTGGTTATACTTGAGGTAATTTTTGAGGGTTATCAAAGGCATATGAGGTTCATTTGCATTCATGGTTTCTATCTTTCCACACTCAGTCCACTATTTGAGCATTAAAACAACCACCTACAGGTAGTTGAGCATGGAGTTGAGGTGTTTTATGGAAGAGATAAAACAATGTAATATCTCTTTGAGGTATCAAGATAGAAGTAAAGTCATGATAGACCTTATAAATCTCCTAAAATACAAAAGGAAGTATGGAACCAATTTGAGGGTCAAGGACTACATTTAGGGATTCAATTCCCAAAGGAGTAAAATAGAGGTCAAGGGTTTTTGAGTGACCTTCCATAGTTTGTTTCCTAAAGGTTTCAATACATATAAATGGGTGAAACTTTTAGCCATACCATTTGACAATAACCCTACCAAGTTTGAAGGGGAAAAGATCAGTTGAACATGGTTTTGGAAAACCTCAAATATGCCTTTTAACCCACTGAAAAGCTTCAATGATGTCTATAGGTCTGTAGTGGTAAATGGAATTTGTTACCTTGAGGAACCATATTGATCATAACTCCATGAAGGAGATGAATAAACTAGCATAATGAGATAAAATGGAACCAAAGGCATCAATAAAGAGTTGATATGGATTTTTGTCCATCCCATGGCTCCCTATAGTTGTCTTAGTCTTGTCAGACAGGTAGGGTGAAGAAGTAGTGGTCTATGCATGGTTTGGATGTTTTTTTAACTAATCCAAGGTGATTTTAAGGCTGGGATAGTGTTATATGTTTCAAAGATAAACCTAGGAAGGTCTTTTCTCACCATAATCACCCTAGCCAAGCCTTATGATGACCTACAATAAGGTATTATGAAAAAGTGTCTCAATCAAGGAAGAAAGGCACATATTGAGTTTAAACAAGGCATATAGGTGAGTCCAAGATGGAATATGAATTGTATGACCTTTATATGATTTTTTAAGGATCAATGGACATCATGACAATGAACAAAGCCTCTATACACACCTATAGGCAGGGTTGTGAGAGAGCACCCCAATCTAAATAGTAATCTTAAGGTTCATGCAAGATAGTGATTTGGAGGATCATAACGATGATATTTGTTTATATAGACATGGTATACACCTAGGATGAATTAAATGGATCCTCATACACTATAATTAATCTCAAAGTAGGAAAAAATAACCTATAGGCCAAGGTAAAATAGGGGTCTCAACCTAGGTATAATAGGGTACCTAATTGGGCTATAAAAGGCATGTGAGGCCCAAAAGGGAGTTGGGATGATATATAAAGAATGTATCATCTACATTAGAATAATGATATCATCCATAAGATATTTGTTTTATAAAACAAGTAGACATAGACCCCCTTTAAGACCATGCATATACCTACAACTGAGTATGCACTGTTAGTAAAGGTAGGGGGTCTATCATGCCAAGAGAAAAAGAAGGTTTAACATGAAATTGAGATGGTTTATGATAATTCAAATGAATTTTTTACACACTTAAATAATCATACAATATTTTTAGTCATTTTTCCCCTTGCTTGGATAAGGCATCAATCCGTATAGGTGATTAGGAAGCACCTTTTCCCAATGAGCAAATATGAAGAATCCACTAAAGAGAAGGGTTTTGAATGGATTTAAAATCTCAAAAATCATGAAATTAATGTGATAATAATTTTTTAATATATAAAAATCATGTAATTGGTTTGGAAAGGTCACCCATAGTTGGATTGGAAGAAAATGTAGGAAAACAAGGTTTTTGAGGTCTTTTTTAGGCATATTGAGATCATTGGATACCCTAAAAATGAAATTAGGAAAAACAATCTAGTAAAAATTATCCTTATTAATTTTAAAATATCATAAAATATTCATTTTTCCTTAGAAATAAGGGATATACCTCTCTATTTTATCTCAGAAGTCAGGTAGTCTAAGAAAATAAGAATTTGGCAAAGTAACCTAATGAGTGCAAAATAAGAAAAATATTTAACAAAGAGTTTTGGGGACCTCATGGAAACATATAAAAATTTATATGGAAGGATAATTTATTATATGGAAGCCATATATCAAGTTAATACCCCTTAGGGTGACCAAATTATTCATGCACACAGTTCAACATGACAAACCTTCACTAAGTCTAGTTGGCAAATGAGGAAAATGATGAAGAAAGGTGGTTGGAGGGATGTGAAATGGCTTGGTAAGATCAAATAAAATGTGAATGTTCATAATAATACAAACCAACTAAAATATATTGGTCCTAACATCTATATTCATCAAGGTGCCTAGTAGACCTATTGAGCCTTGATAAGGCCTAATGCCAAATGGTGATGCATTTTCACTTTTATTATTTGTTGGTCTATAAATATGTTTGAAACATGTTTTTTAGTTAAAAATAAAGGTGTGCAAGGTTTTTTAATTCAAATAAACAATAGGAGAGCCATCCTTGATCTTAAAACCACTCACACTTATGCAAAAATGGAGAAACAAGCTTGATAAGGCAACTTTTGGAGCTCACATATTCATGGAGGATCCTCATGGGAGAAAAAGGAGTTAGGGAGAGTTATATAAGGTTCATATAAACCAATTTTTGGCATTTTTTTGAAACTTGAATGTTCAATCTGTATGAACAATGCTTAAGACCCAAAACTTCCCTAAAACCCTACTAAACCCTCAACTAGGACTAGTTTGGGAAGATTGAGTTGGAAATATAGTATATGGGTATATTTAGATCATGAAAACTTTTTTTAACTTGGATAGGACTCACCTAGTCTTATCCACACCTTTTTTTGTATGTAATTATACAGATGGGGGTAAAAATAGGGGTTTTCTCACTATTTTATGTGTTATGTAGGATACAAGAAGATTTAAGAGATGAAAGAAAAAGCTTGGGTGGAATATTGAGACTTAATATAACTCAAAATATTAATTTAATTCCATGAAACAACTTATAAGTACCCTAACTAGGTGATTCAACTCAGCCAGTCAAATCTGGCATATTGGGCAAGCTAGTGAAGAAGATGGAAACCTTCAAGTGAGCTCATTTTAAGGTGTACTTGATGATTCTAAAGCCATGAAGGGACTTAAAAATTTTCATTAACTCCATTTCATGTATTTTCATGGAAAATTGATACCAATTTTTAGGCCAAGTGTGAGGGGTAACAAAAAAGAGGAAGTTTTAGACTGTAGTCAGTGATGACTTCCTTCTAGGAGTTTCTAGATGATTAGGATCAAAACTTGTTCATAACATTTCATTATTTAAGACCTTAGATCTTATCCTAATCATCATACCTATCCCTAGTTAGTGGTGGGACGTTCAAACATTCCTAAATGATAAAGGCAATTTTTTGAGCCAAGATTAAGAGTTTTATGCCATTTTTCATAAATTTCATGACTTATATGGATAGTTATACCTCTTAAAATTGTATGATTCTTACCATATGAAGATTAGTCATGTTATTTTAGGTATGTATGAGGCTATGGAAGATGGTTGCCATTATAAATATAATGGTGTAGTGATATTAGTATAGTGTAATGTCTTATATCTTCTTTTTTTATTTTTTTTGAGATCATGACATGAAAGGAATAGGTCAAGGCATCCAGTGAATTGGAAGCTTGAGTCTAGTCATATCATGGTAGAGGTATGAGTTGGTAGTATGGTGATGTGAGTGAGCTTAGGTAAGTGCAAATTTGTTTGTCATTGTATGGGCTTGTGAGTTAGGTGTAGAATCCTTTAGAATCATTACAAGGTGGGTCTTTAAGGGTAAGGCATTCTTTCTTGGTATGTACTTAGACCCTCCCTGGCCTAATGAGGTATCATGATCCATTGTCAAGGCATGTAAAGGGTGTATGGTAGTTTTTAAGAATGATAGAGGTTATATGGAATTAGAGTGAGATTTTGATCATGGTAGTGAAGTGTTGAGAGCATGGAAAGATGCATGAAGGTTAATTCAAGGCCTAATAAGGTATAAAGACTATGGTGTAGAGAGAGAATGTAGCCTAATGGGGTATCAAGATCATTTTTTTAAGGAAAGTGTGAGTAGGTGAGAATTTAAAAAGGTGATTAAATTTTTTTAGGCATTTACACAAATTTTAAGGTTCTATTTTGAACGAAAAGGCATGAAACATTGTTTGGAGGTCTCTCAAGTGCTTAGAATGAAGGGTTGTCAACCCAAGAAGGATTTTATTATGCTCATTTAATTTTAAAAACTTTTCATGGTAACCTAATATATTAATGAGATATTTTTAAGGGTCTTATCTCAAAATTATAGGCATTATTTTTTGGATTGAGGAGTTATGATTTATGAACGATCATTAAGAGTGAAAATTAGTTTCAACCCTCTTAGAACCCTAATGAAGACTCAATGTTGAAGATGTTGCTCAAAATTGTTTAGTATCGATTGAATTTATTATTTAATATATTTTATCTTGTATTTTACTCTCATAGGTACATCTAGGTGGTATTGGTTAGAGAGAGGAGAGATAAAATGTTGAGTTATAGGCTTGTTTCTAAAGAACTTGCTATAGAAGTCAAAAGTTACATTGGACAGGATAATAAAATGGATGGAGGAAGAATTTATAGACTCATTTTTTATGTAAATTAAGGATTATGTATATGTTATATCCCTCAATTTTTCTAAATCAGTCATCCAAGTAAGCTAGTCGCTAACAGGCCTAATGGTGTAAATAGTGAAAAACCCAGGCAATAGTGACAAGATCAATTGAAATGTGTTTTCATGATATAATGATGAAAAAAAATTAATATATATGTTTTTTTATGATTTTTAATAAATTTTAATGTTTGGTATAATTTTTAGATGTTATTAAATATGGTGAAAAAGTTTCTCACAAGTTGACCTATCTGGTTCAGATAAGACAGTGAGATATAAGGTCATAAGATAGGTTTGTAAGACAAATAGTTGAAAATAGACCATATGATGTTTATATTTTAATATGGTTTGGATATTTCAAATTATTATTTTAATTTTTTTTTTAATCTTTTTAGTTAGTATAAGAGGTTGAAAAGTTGAAGCCAAAACAGTTTGTCTAGTTCAAGTAAGACTGCGTGAAATAAGGTCAGGAGTTTAGTCTACAATACAAGTGTTTTATATTAGATATTATGGTTTTTGGGATTTATATTGTTATTAATATGTTATATAATATTTTTAATTTATTTATAATCATTTAAATTGTCTTTTTAGGTGTTATATGTCAAGTAGTTTCATGACAAGTTTTTTAAAGTTCTAGTAGTTCTAAGTGAGCATACTGAAGACATGAGTTTAAGACTTTTTGTTGAAGTGCTTAAATAATATGGTGATTACCCTAAGGTAATTTATATTTTATTTATAATTTTATATTTGATTAAGTTATTTTGAGTTCCAGTATTGAAAGGTAGATTTATTGTGTACACAAGCCTAATAGGACAGAGTACTAATGATGGGTTTCAAGTAGTGATTTGTTGTAAAATTTATTTTTGAGCCTAAAATACATTATTTTTGTTATATTTTATCATTTATGATATTTTAATACTATTTTTTGGATTTTAATGTGTTCCAAGGAAGGCAAAGTGTAACATGTGTCTAAAGAAGGTCTATTAGGTCTCCATAAGACCTAAAGGAGGATAAAGCCCAATGAAGGTGTGTTAAACTGATTTGTCTGATTGATTCATGTTGATAACATGTTTTAATATGTATTTTATTCCAAATATAAGTATTTAAATGATTTTGGTTGACCAAGAGGTGTGTGTTCATAAGTTTTGTATATAAATAAGGCATATTAGGCATATTTGGGCCAATTAGAGGATTGGATTGAGGAGAAAATAAGATAAAATATCATTGAGTGGAAGGAGGTATTATATACCATCATAATATATTATATTTATTATTATTATTATTATCTAATAATAGGTCTGAGTATGAATATCTAGGTTATATGACCTAATCAGTCTTGAAGAGCCTAGTTGAGCGAATAGGCCTAGAAGGCAGTTTGAGAGGGATAAGAGTGTGAAGAGTTAAAGAGGTGGTCATCATATATTATTTGAATAACATAGTGTTATAAATTTTATAAAATAAATCATTTGTATGAGTTGGTGTTGATTCATCTAGGGGTTTTGTGCCTCCTTTCAAGTAGGTGCTTGTTAAATCCTATTCAAGTGGGTGCTTAGCTAGTTGGGGTTGGTGCTCCTTATGGATTTGGTGCTTCACTAAATTTGGTTTTTATCTTATAGTAATGTAGTCAATTTTTATAAATTAGAGTGTTTTATTCCCATTGAGGGTTTCCCACATATGTTATATGTTCTTGTATTTCATGTTCATATGTATGGTTGCTTGTGCTTTGATTGATCTATATGTTTGTATGAATGGCTCGTGAATGTGAAGTGGAATTGAATGAATTTTTTGAATAATTATTCACCCCACCCCTATATTTTAATTTTTATTCCAAAATACTAAATAAAACATCTACCAAGTCCTCTTGGATCAATTCAATGCCAACATTCATAAAATTAAGAAAGTAAACACAATTTTTTCTATAGATCTCCGCTACTATGTCTAGCAATGTATTATACTAACACCCTCCCATGTATATATGGATAATTATAAAGGGACACATATAATACCATAGGATAAGATATTAAACATCATATGGATATAATTACTAATAAACATCAATTGGTCATCATGTTTACTTGGGGAGCTGAGTGGCAACAAACCCTCAGTTCATAGTTTCACATTTCAAAGGAAATAGTTGACAAGCTTACCAAATCATTTTTATTTTTTTATACCACTTATTTAATATAAATTCATCTCATTTTTCATGTATCATGTGGTTCCAAGCCTTCCATATTAAGTCTTGAATGATGATGTTTAACAAATCATCCTAGTCATTTGTTCTTTTCTAAAATCAATGAGGAAGGCCAATCCACCCAACATACACACAAATATAGAAGAAAAATTAACCAAAATCATATTTCAAACACATATTAACATGCCATAAAAAAATTAAGGGGAAATATGAGACACATAATAATAAATTTTATCACTTGAGGAATCAACTGTAGGGAAACATGTCTTGTAGTTCAAATTTGAAGTTTTTTCCTCTAAAATATGGGAAGCACTTGCCACACACCAATGGAGGATATATAATTATCTACAAAAGTTAAGTTAATACACATAGTTCACGTAAACATCAATAAACCAAGTGACAAATTTTCCATAATGAAAAATAAATGAACCCATACCCCATCAATAACTCTGAACATGCCATTAAAAATGAAATATATATATATATATATATATATATCACACCAAAAAATTATACCAATCAAATAATAAGCACATATCAACTTATCACATATATAGGTTGAAGAATAATAATTATCATAGGATGATAATCAATTGCAAAACCTAAAACCTTAGGAGATACAATGGTAATCAAAGAATAGGCATGGGGTAAAAACATCGAACTAGAGATAAAAATATAAAAAAAAACCCATATAAAACAATGGGCATAAAATTATCCAAAACATAAAAAGTAGCCACATGAGCACTAGAAGAGGTAAATCAGCTAGAAGCACAAGTTACGCAACAAGTAGAAGAAAACAAATAAAGAAGACAAAGAAAAATAAGCACAAATAAAAATACAAAAGAAGAAGAGAAGAATAAAGTTGAATAAACAGAATAATAAAATAAGGAGAAAGAAGAGGTATCAATAAAATATAAATCCATTGATAAAAAGGATAAAGAAGCTTCCCCAGCCAAATGAGAAGTAGTAGGGGACTTAGCAGTGAAGAAAAATAAAGAATAGAAAGAAAAAGATAAAAATGAGAAGGAAGAGGAAGAACTAAAGAAAAAGGTGATAGAGGACACTGCATTAAAAGTAGAAGATGAGAAAAATAAAAAATGTGGTAGAGGATGCCATACTTAAAGAAGAAGAAGATAAAAAGAAAAAAGTGGTAGAAACTATCCTCAAGGCTAGGGAGGAGAAAAAGAAGAAGGATAAATAAGCCACCAAATAGGAAAATATAGCAAGGAAGAAATCAATGGAAGAAACCACAAAATATATAGCTGCTCAAACCCACCATCACCCACTTATCAACACATGTTTTCATAATAACCATCCATTTATACTCAAAAAATGACCATTGGTTCTCCTTCTCAACCCACTCCATCTACACTATGTGTTCTATCCAAGGATTCCCTCACTCAAATTAAAGTTATCTTGGCTCAAAGCCATAAAATTAACACCATCCATGAATCACCCACCTTATTTGAAGTAACCCCACAAAGAATAGATATGTGATTGAATGTGTTAACTCCTAGTTAGAAGCAATAATCAAGGAACATATTTAAAGAAAGTATTTAGTATGATTGGATAAAAATATGTACAATGATGTAAGAAACATTACAATACATCATCTACTAGATGATGAAGGTTGAGCCATATTTTTAATCAAATTTAAAGCTACCCATCACCCAATGGTTTAAAGAGACATTTCAAAATTTGAATAAACATCAATCTATCTTTGCATCAAAGAATTAGAACATCTATGATAATTCCACATAGTTTTTTTAGTTCCAACATAATATAAATACATTAGAGGAGAACACTCAACACCATACTATGGTGAAATCCCATATTACTTCTCTTTATAAATATATATCAAATGCCACCACATATTTTATTTCACACTAGGGTGGTTAGTAACAACATTAACTAAAAAGAAAGCCTTAAACTAAATTGAAGAGGAACTTAACTAAGATTTGGCCCAGTGTGATATTTTTAAGTACTCAACAGGTGTAGAAAGGACTCATATTTTATAACTAGGTAATAAATTTTGGGAACAAGAACAACAAGAAGCATGACTAATAATAAATCTTGATGAATCATGCGACCTCATCAATCACTTCATGAGGAAGCTCAAAAAATTTACAAAGGAAATTGAGACTTATTTCAACTCCATTTCCACTTGGCATACCCTAGATGACAATACTAAATTGGCTCAAGAGAATATATATCTAGAACAAAAATCCCAATGAGCCACTATTTATTTGATAGAATGTAAAGTTTTTGAGACAAAGATACTTAATAAACATCAACCATTTTTTCAACAAGGCTCCAACACATAGATAATATTTTTAGGATTATTTATTTGTATTGTCTCGAGGAAAATAAAAAAGATTAATTGTGGGGATGATGTTGGTGGTTTTCTTTATGAAGTTCAATTACTAACCGACAACTTATGGAAGTCAACGGTCATATCAAGACATTAATCAAACATAGACATCTACCATGGCATCTAACAGAGCTACATATAAATAAATATACATGCACAAATGACATGAATATTAAGACATGACATTGTATTTATACTTAGTAATATGGATAGAGATCATCCAATCTAATCTTGTAATCTAAATGATATTTGCATGAGTAATATGTTTTGAGATATCAATGTAACTACATTTAGCATGGTAATGATAATTATATCTAGAATCTTGACTCTTTGTATGTATCATGTGTGTTATATTTCATTAAATTGAATAATATATACTTAATAAATATAACTAGATATTTTTTTTAAATGTTAGCATAGTCTGGAACATCAAACTATGATTTCATAGTTTGACATTATTTTCATGTCAGCATTAATCTCCATTATGAAACTGAATAAGTCCCTTAGCACAAGTTTAGGGGTATGATCATATAGACACAAGACCCATTTACTTACATTAAGTTATTTTAACCCATTAAAAACATTAAAAAACCTTAGTCGATCAAAAATATTAAATGTTTCCACATTCACAAGGCATAATAACATGTTATAGCTTAATACATCACAAAATAGATCACAAGTTTTTTTAATGAATCCTTATCAACTTCCATGATTTTGGGATCAAATATCTAACATTAATTAAATATATCCTTTGATAACACATCATAGGTTCCATGTTGGAAATCAATCATTCACAAGTTCCAAACAAATAGACTTTTTGAAAACATATTGTAACCTTATTCCATAAAATATTTTGAGAGATGAGCTCTAAATGATGTTAACATGCTTCCTATAGAACCATGGGTTACCACTGTGATTCATTTTTTGGGAAAACCATGATAATGCATTGTAATCTATTTTGGCACATGGCTCAAGAGTTATGAAATAATGTCCTTGAAACATTTCAAATTATCACAACGCATATATCTCCATTTCATTGATTTTCCATTTCCATACAAATCTATAATAGGTCAAAAAAATACAAATTTCCTAATGTGTTCTTTGTGTTAGTTGCATTCTTCCTATAATTTTCCATGTTATCACGATCTTTTTAGTTTCAATGCACTAAAGAAAAAATTAATCATAGGTTTTAGGTGTTTTACTAGTCTGAGGATTCAAGAATTACCATAGACCTGCATAAGTGATCCAAAAATACCACAAATATTCTAACACCAAAGATATGTAATACCACTTATTTCTACCTATAATATTCATATTTAATAATTGATGTAAGATTGCATGAAGCCCTAGATGGTCTTACATCACCTTTGATCTTCCAAGGTGCAAAGGAAAACCTTTTATAGAAAATAACTTAAAATAAGAAATTTGTGAGCTTTGAGTTGGATAGCCAAATGGAGAATTGATAGCTAAGATTCATTTTTTAAAGATTAAAAATATCATATGCTGAAAATACCCTTTCACCATCAGATGAAAAATATATTCCTCGAGTTGTCTAATTAAAAACAAATCTTATAGGCAGTAGTTAGCACATAATCAACCTCTAGCCTACATAAATTTTGAATTTTGATTGATCTAACATTGATAACACATCAAATTTATAGCTTGAGGTTATGAATATATTTTTTTTATGGAAATGGAATAGAAGTGGATCAAAATTTAACATTTTTTAAGTGGTATAAAAAGTGGAAAATTTCAAATTTTGCTTGTGCAAGAAGTAATTCAAAAGCTACAGAAGAAGAAATTTGTCCTTGGCTTACTTAAAACTAAATTAAGATCTCAAACATATTCATTTCAAAAAATTAGGTCAAATAAATTCATATGTCAAAATTTATTCCTCTTTAAATTTGTGATTTTGCATGAATCAATATAATCATTATCAAAGTAATCATCATCTATGAACTAATTATCATTGTAAGTAGTTGTGATAGATTTTTTACCCTCTTATAAAGTAGCATGTTCCTTATCTAAATGTTATCTTGAAAGAATAGATCCTGTTTAGGTGTTATATCTCCTAAATGTGCAAGATTTTATGATAAGATTAGTTTGGTACACAAAGGAGTAGATACTTGAAATTTAGGTGCATGTATCTAAGTTCTTGGGATAAATTTCTTATTTGGTAGTTATTTATTTAACATATTGTGTTAGAATTATTTTAGAGGATCATAAATGGTACCTTGGATAATAATCACTTTATTGTCATAAAAAAATCATAAGAATTGGTGTAATGTTGACAAGATTTATTTAATTTTATGAGGTCATGGGTGTCCAAGAAAAATGTCACGTGTCCCTTATCTAGTATTTAATTAAACCATATGAAGATGGTCTTAGGACCCACTATGATAGATAAGGTAATGCATATAACTAGCTTATGTGAATCCCCATTATATATTTTTAAAATATTGTTAATATCGACTAGATCCTTTTGAATATATCTAAGACCAATTAAAATTTTCATCATGCACAAATTTATACTTGAACCATTATCAATCATAATTTGATTTGTTATCTTTGAATGTGTATCAATGAAATCTCAAATTAAGAGTGGTCCAGTTTTAGACTCATCCTTTGAAATTTTAGAATCACATAATACAATTGGAGGAAGATATTTATATCTTGTAATGACCACACTAGTAAATCCATCAAGTGGATGATCATTAAAATCTTGTGACAGTTATTTTTAAGCCATCATATGAACGTTTGATTGGTATTTAAATTAATTGGTATGATTTGGAAGAGGATTTGTAAATATTTTGAAATGTTGATTTTGATGTCTTGGGAAATGTTTCAACTTTTCATGGATATATACAATGGTAATTTTGCAAATGTTGTGTTACAAAAGATTTTTTATGAAACCACTAGATGTGTATTATGTTATTTAGGTTGATTATGTAGGTAAGGATGGTTGTGTAGACTTGCAAGGAGACTATTTAAAGCATTTATGTAAGGTTGTTAGCATACATAAAATAATTCAGAAGTGTGAAATTATTTTTTCATAGTCTCATTACACTCTGAAAGTTTGAAAATTGGTGTGTAGCAGTGGATACATAGTAAGGTGTTATGCAACATTGTTAAAATTTGTACAAATGTGATGTATTAATATAAACTTGTTTGATTGAATTTTTCAAATTGAAGTAGTGTGAGAAATGTCTTGGTGTGGATATAACATGGTACTATTGAGGGTCATTATGCAATGATCACTTTGTTAGGACTTGTTCCAAAGTCTTAACATTAGGTTAGATTTTTGGTAGATTAATTAATATTATTGTAAATGGGGCATGCACCATTTAGTAAAGACACCCCCATAAAATAAACTTACTTAGTTTAATTTTAGGTAGTTTTCATGTTTTATATTTATTAATTAGAACTACCTTACAGGTGTTTTCCTGTAAATAGTTGGTTATAGGTTAGTTGTTTTTACCGGTCATTGGTAAAAATTATATAAATCAATGTTTGCAATGTAAAAGGGTTAACAGAGTAAAGGCGCCCTTATGTACTTGATTTTTTGAATTTAATAAAATACTTGTGCACTCACACTATGCAGGGACAAGGTTAAACCTATTTGGTTCAAGGAGTTATCAGTGGTATCAAAGAATGGTAATTTTGGGAACTTGGTGAATTCGAAGGAAGGCAAGGTGATAATTCAAATTCACGTGATTTCATTGGCATGAAATAAGGTATGCCATATAAAATGAAAAAATTTATTGGTTTAAATGTTTGAAAAATTATTAAATTATTTTAATTTTTCAAATATTATTTACATTTAAACCTGTGTATTTTCCATATACCACAGTCTGGTCATTTTGGCCATTTGATACTCCATTTTCTTGTGTTCAAACTCCAAATTTGGCATAAAAAATGAATTTTTAGCATTTAAATGTTATTAAATTCATTATTTTTTTTGTAAAAACTAGATTTGTACGGCTTATTTTTTGTTGAAAACCTCTAAAAATTTCCATTCATGGCTACCTTTGTTATTTCCATTCATTCTCAGGCCTCTTAAAAGCTAAAACACCTGCAAATATTATTAAACACCTTTTTCTTGCATTCAAATTGGAAATCTAGGAATTTTTTGGAGTTGTACGGCCTTCCAACGCCCTGGCTTCATTTTCAATCCATTCCCTGCAAAAAATACCTTGAAATTTTACCAGAACTCAGTTAAAATCTATTTTATCATGCTTATATGAATTTGTACGGCCTGTGAGAGAGAAAATAGGTGAAAATAAAATTAACAGCAGCAGCCATGGCGTCCCAAGGAAGAATGATGTAGTATAATACTCAGGAAATTTATTTTTACTGTTTCTAAATTTTTTTGATATAAAAAATTTGCCTTAGTGGGTCCCACGGGAGGATGCTTGCTTGAGAAGGCTCAAAAAAGGGAAAATTTTGATTTTATTTACTCATATGTAATTTTTTTTCCCTCATACACAAAATTTGAAATAAGTAGAAATTTTTGAGTGTTATGTTTTGAAAATGCTCTTAGAGCAATTGGTTAAGCTTATTTTGTAAGAAGTTTGCAAAGGAGGAGGTCAAGGGTTCAAATCCCTTCTTTTTGGAGAAAGTTCTTTTTTGCTTTGGAATATGCTTTTTTGTAAAAGGAATATTCCCTTTTAAATCTGAATATTGTAAAACACATACTTATTGTGTTATTTTAAAAATCAAAAAAGGGGGAATTCAATCATATTTATTTTGCATTATTGTGGTGAGATAAGGGTGTAATTGGTGGAATAAGTTGTAATTTGGTGAAATAAAGGTGTAATCATTGATTTTTGGTGAGGTTAAGTGTAAAACCCATCAAAAATACTTATTTTTCTTTTACGCTCTACGCGGAGGTTAAGTGCAAAACCCCGTAGAAGCAGTGTTTTATGCAGTGAGTGTGATATTTGTTTCATCTCTTTTGCATTTTGTCACACTTTTCTCTACTGCACTTGCTTTCATTTCAAAATGCTGAAGATTCAAAATTTTCTTTTAGATGATGATAGATTAACAATTTCCAATTATTCTAATTGGAAACGATTGATGGAGGCTTCACTAGTTTTTAATGAGTTATGGGATATTGTTAAGGATGAAAATCCCACGTTGCCAATAGAGCAGGCTAAATTAGATATATTCAAGATTTAGTAACAACCGTAGCATAATTAACCATAACAAGTAAATTACCTTCTCTATTTTTGAGTGCAGGGTAAGAAAATGGTGATACTTGTTCTCTATGTTGATGACTTGTTTATTACAGGAAATGATGAAAACCATAACAAGTCTGTGAAGAAGGAATTAAAAGATGGGTTTGAGATGACAGATCTTGGACTTCTTCACTACTATCTAGGCATAGAGGTAACTTAGAAAGAGCATAGTATTTTCATTTCACAAACTAAGTATATTTTTGAGTTATTAGAGAGGTTTGGCATGAGTGATTGCAAACCTACCCTCACTCCCATGGAAAGTAACTTGAAATTGTCTAAGGATGATAGCAATGCCTTTTTTGATGGCACCACATATAGACAATTGGTGGGAGGTTTGATATACTTGATGACTACTAGGCTCGATATTTCATTTTTAGTTAGAATTTTATCTAGGTTTATGCACAAGCCTAGAGAAATTCATTAGCATGCAGAAAAACAAGTACTTCATTACCTTCAAGGAATGAAAACATATTTCCTTGAATACCGCCACAACAAGAACTTCAAACTTGTTGGATATTGTGATGCAGATTTTGGCAGATGTGTGGATGACAGAGTGTCAACCACATGATACACTATGCATATGGGTTTATCTTCCATTGCTTGGTGTTGTAAGAAGTAGGATACAGTCGCAAATTCATCAGTAGAATCATAGTATATTGCAGCATGGGATGCTTCAAGAGAAATTATTTACCTTCATCATATTCTTGAAGATCTTTAGGTTTCTCAGTTTGCTCCTACACAGTTATACATTGATAATCAAAGTGTAATCAAGATGTCCAAGAATCTAGTGTTTCATGCCAAAACAAAACATATGGATGTCAAATACCATTATCTGTGAATGTTGGTGGCAAAGAAAAATCTTGATCCAATATATTGCCCAACTGCCGATCAGACAGCTGATATCTTCACAAAACCCCTTGACAGAATCAAATTTGAAAAATGCTTGGTATGTGTCCAAAGACCTAACTTTGGATCATAGGGGGGTTTGTTAGGACTTGTTCCGAAGTCTTAATATTAGGTTAGATTTTTGGTAGATTAATTAATATTATTGTAAATGGGGCATGCATCTTTTAGTAAAGACACCCAAATAAAATAAACTTACTTATTTTAATTTTAGGTAGTTTTCATGTTTTATATTTATTAATTAGAACTACCTTACGGGTTGTTTTCCCATAAATAGTTGGTTATAGGTTAGTTGTTTTTATCGGTCATTGGTAAAAACTATATAAATCAATGTTTGCAATGTAAAAGGGTTAATGGAGTAAAGGCACCCTTATGTACTTGATTTTTTGAATTTAATAAAATACTTGTGCACTCGCACTAAGCAGGGACAAGGTTCAACCTATTTGGTTCAAGGAGTTATCAAACTTTTATAAATAGTTAGTAATTATAGATTCCCTTGTAACATAGGTGTTACAAAGGGAGGTGCCAAATATAGGCATGTTTCTTCTCAATAAGAAGATGATGCTTTCAAATCATGTGATGTACTCATACACAATCAATTTATCAAGTGATTGTGATACGCAATTTAGTGTATTATAGATGTAGGTAATTGCATGAATGTTTAATGCACATGATCAAGTGCGTGCATTTTAATACATATTAAACTATTGTATGAAGGTTACATTAAATTTTAAATTGTTGTAGTATTGTAAATAATATTTTTTATATGTTATAAAAAATAAAGTTATTGTGCTAAGCTTTTAACCAAAAGGTCTTTCCCCAAGGGAAATATTTATTATTATATGTGCTTGTTATTTCTATGTATGTTTAAAATTAATACAACATAAATATTATTTATATTATTTTATTATATATAGGTCTCATCCCCAACATTTGTTATCAGATCTTGGTTGTAATATTTTTAGAATTTTGGATTACCTTTGATAAGTGGCTATCTTGAGTGGGATTTGTGCACAAAAGAATCCTGTGCGAGGAAAATGAATGGAAGCATAAAACTAAAGATTGATAAATTCAATGGTCAACATGTTTAGTTGTGAAAAATCAAGATGTAATATCTCTTGGTAGATATAGATTAGTGGGTTATTTTACCATATGCACCATCCATGAGAATGAGATGAAAATAATGGGAAAATATTGATAGGAAATCTAGAAACTCTATCAAGTTGTGTTTGTTCAATTTAATGCTACTAAATATTTACATTTAAAATACTATGAATCTTATTTGGAATAAGTCGAGAAAATTATATTAGGCCAAGTCATTGGTAAAAACTATTGATATGAAATAAGTAATATTAATTATGAATGAATGAAGGTGACTTGGTTTTAGAGCACCTAAAGTTTCAACATTTTGTTAAGTCAGTTATCATCCATGGATGAAGAAAGGTGTATAAAAATTTTGTACTTCTTTTAGGCTTGAGGGATAATATAGTGATATCTATCACTAGCACTACATCAAAGCTAAAATTAGAATATGTAGTCATAAATATGCTATTAAAGGATATGTGATACAATTCTGTGGAAAACTATCATAAAAATGATGCCTTCTATATGCAATATTTGTATAAAGATGCAAATGGTAGACAAGGATAAACACTTGAAGTGTAAAGCTAGATATAAGACTTTGGATAGATCCTTAAATAAGTGTTTAAATTATGGAAATTCATGGCATTTCAAGAAGGAGTATAGATCAAGAAAGGTAGTTAATTAAAAACCATTGGATGGTGCACACCCTTCATTGAAAATGTATCTAATGATGGAGATGGAGATGTATATATTGTAGCCTCAAGTTTGCATGCATGTTATGATAAATGGTTTATGATGTAGATTCCTCATATCATATGACTCATATGAGGGAGTGGTTATGTAAATATGAATAATATGATGGTGGTGATGTCTTTCTAAGATAAAAATCAACCTACATGATCATGGGTAGAGAAAGAGTGAAGCTAAAGTTTAAATATGGAAGCATCAAGTCTCTCCCAAGTCTTTTGCATATTACTTTCCTTGCAAGGAATTTTATCTCTATGATAAAAATGAATGATGTCAATGTCCAGGTCTAATTTAGTTTATATGGGTGGAAGATGGTGCATGGAGTTGTGGTTTTTGAAATGGGTTTTTGCATAGGAACTTTTTTAAACATTGATATGAGCACAATAATTAGCGCATATAAAAATGCTATTGTTCATGATGCCACCGCTAGAACATGAACTTGTGCATTGATTTTGATGGATAAGATAATGATCTGTAATTATAGACTAGGCCATCTTGGTGACAAATTTTTACACATAATGAATACCAACTATATGGTATAAGGGATGGAGAAGTGTCCCTAGAACTAGAATTTTTTTAACATTATGTTTATGATAATAAAAGTCATTTAAAATTTCCCATAAGTGTTGCTTGGGTAAGCCAAATATTGTAGGTGATACATAGTGATGTGTTTAGACTAGTATATTCCCCTCATTAAAAATATATTTAATCTGTCTTTCATAAATGACTTCTCTTGTAAGATATGGATATACTTTCTCAAGAAGAACTTTTAAGCTCTAAGGAAATTCAAGGATTTCAAAGCCCTTGTGGAGAAGCAGATGGAGAGAAAGATAAAATTATTCCACATAGATAATGGGGTTGAATACTAATATAATGAGTTTATTAAATTATGTAGGTAGAGTGGTATTCAAAGGAAAAATACAACTCCATACACATCATATTAGAATGGGATTTCAAAGTAGATGAATTAGACACTGATGGAAAAGGCCCAAAGAATGTTAAGTAGTGTGTACTTGGAGCATATGTTTTGGCCTAAATTAGTGGCTAATACTTATTACCATGTTAATAGATCACCCACATCAAACTGGTTGATTAGTATTTTTAATAAGCATGGACTTTTAAGAAGCCATGTTTTTGACACCTGTGGATCTTTGGTTACAAATATTACTCCCATAATCTGAAAGAGAAAAGATTGAAACTTTAGTTTATATATGTGAAGTGCATCTTTACTGGATATTGGAATGGTATTAAAGGGTGTAAGTTTTGGAATACCAAGACAAATAAGGATTTGTATAACTAGAATGTAGTATTCATGGAGGTGTAAAATGTTTTTATACATGAAGACCTAAATAAGCAACCAAAGGAATAAATATAAAAGATGCAGGTTGAGGAAGATAATAAAGAGCATGTATTTAAGTATAGTGTAATTAATTAATGGTATAAATAATCATAATAAAAGGATTACCTACAGACTCCCACTCTAAGGAAATTAGAATGGGTGCATAGAATGCCCAAAATATATAACCCACTAGATTTCCATTATGTATTCATGTTATTTATGAATGATGACGAAAACCCAAGATGATAAAGGAAGATATTGTATTCCATGAAATAAATTCTTGGAATAAATATATGAATGAGGAAATAGAGTCTTATTATAAGAATGAGACTTGGGATTTGATAAATTTTCATCCTAGACAAAAACTTGTTGGCTACAAGTGGGTTTTCAAGATGGAGAAAAATGTGCAAGGGGAATTGGGGAAGTATAAGGCTCAGCCTGTAGCAAAAATTTTATTACAAGTAGAGGGAATTGAATTTAGTGATACTTTTCTCCTATTGAAAAATTTAATTCCATAATATTTATTTTAGATATTCCTATTGTGTTTGATCTTTTGATAGATCATATGGATGCTAAGACAATGATTCTACATGGAGAGCTTGAAGAAGGAATCTAAAAGTTGCAGTTGGAAAGCTTCAAGGTGAAAGGAAAAGAATACTCAGTCTATATAGTAAATAATTCATTATATGTCTTGAAGAATCATAATTTTGATAGATATGTGTTTGGACTTGGGCTTGTGCACAATAAATGTGATCCTTTTGTGTACCTTAAATAATAATAGGATAAATTTGAATTCATAGTGCTAGGTGTGGATGATTCTTATTGCAAATGACAAGGTCATGATAAAGCAAGGAAAGTCTTAGCTATATTTAAAGTTCAACATGAAATATCTAGGTACTATAGGGCTCATTTTAGGCATGGAAATCAAATGAAATTGTGTGAATAAGAAACTCTAGCTAGAGTAGAGTAAGTATGTTAAGATAATATTAGAATAGTTGAGGATGAAAGACTATAATATTGTGCACTCACATTTTTAAATTAGTTAAAAATATATATATTATGTAATTTATGAATACATAAAATGGGTTAGAAGACATGGTTCAAGTTCAATATGTGAGTGTATTAGGAAGCTTGATGTGCGTAATGATTTGTATAAGACCTAGGATTACACATCCAATGGGAGTAGTGAGCATATTCATGTCTAACCTAAGAAAATAGAATTGTATGATGGTGAAGAGGATCTTCATGTTTATATGTAAGCATTATGACTATACAATTTAATATTAATGCAAACCTAGTGTAATTAAGATCTTGAATCTATAGGTATTTATTGATTCTAATCTAACTAGTTATATTGATTGATGTAGATATACAAATTTGTATGTGTTCAAATTGTTTGGTGGATCTCTAATTCTTATGATAAAATGGTAATAAATATTTATGATATCCACACAAAAATATGAGTACATCATAGCTAATTATGCAAGCAAACAAGTGGTATGTCTTCAAAGGTTGTATTCTATGGTTGGGTTCACTAAAAAAGATGTAAGGATAGATTTATATATTAAAAGCATAATGTGTCTTGGAAAAACCCCTAAGTATCATTCTTATATAAATCAAATTGATGTATGACATCATTTTTTATGGGAAAATGTTAAAGAGAAGAAGATACAAATAGAGAAGGTGGACACGAGTAAAACTATTACAGATTCATTGACTAAGGTTGTGAGTATTGAGAAGTTATCTTGGTGTAAGAAAGATATGGGATTGGATACCCAAAGATTATGAAGGATGGATGCATGCTCCCTTATCCAAAACATTAAACAAGTGGGATATTTTTGGGAAATGTTTCAACTTTTCATGTCTCTACACAATGGTAAATATGCCCAAGGTGGTGTTGTGAAAGGTTTTTTGCAAAAGAAACAAGTGAATAAGATGTTGTGAAAGTTTATTCCAAAAATAGGGATGGTTTTTTAGGCTTTCATGGATAATGTCTATAGTAGTTGCATAAGGTTATCAATGTGTGGTAAATTAATCAGAGTTACATAGTATCGTTACACTCTAGAAGGTTTCAAAGTGGTGCATAATGATGGATTTAGAGAAATGTTATATGAGGATATACATTAAAATCTCAAATAATGTACAAATGTGAGGTTTTATTAGACACTTGTCTGATTGTGTCTTTCAAACTAAAGTTGTATGAGAAATCTCTTAGTGGAGCTTTGACACAAATTTTTTGAGGAGTATTATACAATGATCACTTTTCTTAATAGTTATTGACTATATATTTCCCTTTCACATGGCCATTAAAAAGTGAGGTGTTTGATATAGTCACAATTCTTCTTAAGAAGAATATGATTCTTGTAATGCATCTGATGTACTCATATATAGTGTAGTTTATATATTTGATATGATACAAAGTTTAGTGTATTATAGATTAAAATAATTTCATGAATGATAAATACACATTACCAAGTGTGTGCATTGTAATTTACAATAAATTATTATATGAAGGTTACACAACCTTGTCAATTATAGTATTTTAAACATGATTGTGCTAATTTTATTAAAAAAGTTAAACCTAGTGTTAGAGGTATAGTCATTGAGAGGGGGGATAAATTAGTGAGCCCAGATATTTCAACTTTAGTTCTAATATTTTCAAAATCTTAAACAATACATACATATATTTTTGAGGCATACACATCATTCATAGCAATGAACAAGAAAGACAATGCAAGATTAAGCATGTAACACATGACATACGTGGGAAACCCTCTTACGGGAGAAAACCCACTAGAACTTGCAATTGGACTACTATCCTATAATAACAAGATCTAATTTAGACAAGCTACAACTGATCAAGGAATTATGATCCCTTATTTTATTGAGACTACAATTCCACAAGGAGATTTTACACCTTTCTAGCTGAACTATAACAACAACTAGACTTTTAGCAAGTTTCACCTTGCTAGGAGGCTGTAACCACATTATATATTGAGCTACCACAACAACATCTATGAACACATCCTCCTTTAAGTTGATGTTTTAAACACCTGATGATGGACCTCTGATTATCGCTCTTCACCTTTACTCATACTCAATCTACAAGAGCACTATTCTACCAAAAAAAATATGACCTATACAAATAGTACTCAATATATTCTACTCTTCAACTCATCCATAGGTCACTCTACCCCTCCTTCACTCCACATATTACACATAAAAACCTCTATAAAATCTCTCCCAAGTCTCTCACTCAAGTCTTCTCACAAACCTAGAAACCATCTCATTTAGTTCCACAATTTTCAAATTAATCATTAATTAATACGATCACAATATTTCATTATCATACATAAAACATGAATTAACCCTTAAGGCATCTCACATGGGTCACACTTAAGCATAATCCACTTTCATATAGGCCTAAGTCACTTTTAGGTCCTATAGAGACCCATTCAACTCTTTGACACTTCTCTAAGCAAACTAAAAATATAGGAACACTTTCAAAATACATGGACCCATTCCAAATGATCTATAGGTCCTCATTAAGTTTCCATATCCATCATAGTACCCTTCTGCTTAAGAACAAATCTCTTAAACAATATTCTATGTACATAGTAACCATGAATGAATTCACAATCGACTTATAAACCTTTGTTCATATTGTATATGATTAGAAAAACCTCAAAAATGCAAAAAAATAATCCTTATGGAGTCTATAACATTATCTAATAGATAATTCATCATTAAACATTGAAACAACATCAACACAAACTTGAACATCCTTCTCAGGTCACTTGAAGAACATAGTTAAAGATATAGTCAACTTTGGACCTTCATAACTTTAATTTTACTAAAAATTAGACCTTAAAATTCATATTTTAAGATTTACCTTGGTATCCTCTACCACATTCCTTTTTACACCATGAGAAAATTCATGTAGGATAAAAATATATAGCCAAATATAAATCACTAGTTTTTTCCTTTGCAAATTCAAATGCAAATGGTCACAGTTAAACTTCGAATACTAAGCTTGCACCTCGTGTCCTCTCAACATTATATAAATATCACACCATCAATATTATCCTAATTTTAACACATAGGTTCCAATTCTCAAACATTAAACCTTGAACATGTTGACCTCATATCGTGCAATCTAGAAACTTTGACTCAATGTAATCTATTCATCTCCTATACATAACTTAGTCTTTAACAATGCTAAATAGCTATCACTTTAACCTCTTGAATTTAATATGAACTATTTATCTCTATCTATATTATACCCACTCACCATTTATCCTTGGAAAAATCTTGATCTTTATCTCTGATCAATGTTAAACATCATGCACTTGTCCTCATCTTACTGCTTCTTGACTTATTGGAGCAACACGCTCTGTCAATGTTGCTCAAACTTTAACTTGTGAAAATTTGACTATGGGAACCTTGCTTATCTACTTAGAATACCAAAATTTCATATTCATATCTTTTACCTTGCTCACTCACATGTTCTCAAATTTGGACCATATGATCTCCTCACATAGGAGAATCTAACCCTATGACAAGCTACTCCTAGAACCCTCACATGTGTCAGATATATCACCATTAAAATTCCTTATCAAAATTTTATACCAAAGATACAACTATGCTTAGAACTTATCTAGGAGGCCAAATTTTAACATGCATATATTTTGACGTGCTTTGGCACTGAACTAAAAGTTAGTGTAAATCAACTAGGCACAAAACTAAACAAACCCCTATGATCACCTTCTCCTAAAACATATATAAATGTGAGATATTCCACCATCAAAATTCTTACTCTAATATTCCTTTCCTTATGCAAATTTGGCTAAGTACATGGGAACCTAGCTTTGCACTTGCATATCTTTTGTCGCACTTATGTACATGACCTAGGATTTAGTGTATAAGAACTAGGCATAATACTGAACAAATCCATGTGACCATTTCCTATTGAAACCTCTATGTGTGTGAATTTTGACATCATCAACATGCTTACTTAGATCTTCTTGAACATATAAAATACTATCAAAATGCCTGAGAGCCTAACTTTGCACCCACATATCTTTGACTTAATTTAGGTGCATGAGTTCAGATTTAGTAAATAGCAACTAGGGACTATTGTGATCACAACCATATTAATGAATCCACCTAAATCATCCACACATGTCAATGGTGATGTCATCAAATTACTCAATTAGATTTTATGCCACTAGACCCAAAATGTCTAGATGACAACAATGATCAACCAAATGAAATACACTCATGCAAATAAGCACTAAAAGATTAGAAAAAATATTAGGGATATTTTTCACATTATTAATACTCCATAATCATCCATAAACATATCTAACCATGTCAAAAACTAAATATCAATAAATCATACTAGGACAAGCACATTGCACACTTTGTCATTATCACTTAGACTATCAAGGCTCTTCATCAACTCACCTAGACACCTTTATGACATCATTGATAACTCTATAAAAATATATCCCTTTTTCATTGATGTCAATAACCATCATATTTATCAATATACATCTCACCTTCTTTCTCTCTTTTAAAACACTCTCACAACATGAACTTTCTCCCCTATTGGCACAATGATAAAGTGGGCACCAACTGATCCTAAGAACTTGAAAATACCAACACCAATTCTAACCCTACACTACATCTCCTTCATAAACCTCTAGATAAAAAACATGAACTTGTTGTTCCCCCTTTTCTAATGACCTTCTAAGATCAACATAATTCTTTGTATAGATTGACATTAATATCTTGAGCACACAAACTTGCTTCTCCACAAGAAATATGTATCCTAAGAAGCATAAGTAGAGATACCCTATTTCACAATGTCCTAGAACAATGTGAAACCAGGAGTTACCCACAAATACTCATATTCCTTCTCCTTCTTGGTCATATGATACTTTTAGTTCTTCTTCTTCTTCTTAGGCTTAATATAAGCAACATGCTCAACCACTACAACATTCTCCTTTCTTTATAGAAGAGGATTGACAATACATAGAGACAACAAAGATTCATGACATACCTTTTCATCTATTGAATCATCTTTTTATCTTAGAAACTCATCATTAGGCACAAATAATTGATGTTATTTTCATGATACATGCTCAAAAATAATAGGATGTTCACTTGGATCCATACATACCTCAGGACTAGCTTCAACTGGCACCTTAGTCTTCTCTTTGAGATTGGTCTCTTCACTCACAACATGAGTAGATAATGATATCCCTTGGCACTCTTCAACTTATAAAGCATTATCGCCCATAGTAAACATATTACTTGGACTTGAAATCTCATCATGACTCACACTTTTCACCTTTAGCTTCCATGTGTTAACATGCCTTCCTTCTTACACTCTAGAAGCCTAATTAAACCTATTATGACTTGTAAACCTTTGATTACATAACCTATCAATGTGACCTCTGTGTTCACAATTGTAGTACACCAAAATCCTTGATGGAAACATAATTCGTCTTGTCATGTTTGGACAAGAATTGTAATATGTACTTTGTCATGACAAACAAAACAACCTCCCCTTTTTGAAGAGGATTCACCTTATCTAGTCTTATGTGAATAATGGTTTGCAAAGTGTCCAACATCAAGATAGTTAAAGAACTTAATTTTTCTCACTAATTTTGACTAATGACCCACATCATAGTCTTATGCAAACTCAGTTCTAATAGATCTCTTTCATTATCTAGCTTTATGCCTAAATTGATTACATATGTAATAGTAACCATTGAATCTTGCATACCTTATGGTATTTGGCTATCTAATCTAATTTGTCTTCATTCTACTAGCACCTTTAATCATTATCTAATGATTTATCTTCAAAGTATGATTGTATTGGTTCAAATTAGTCTTCATCTTGTCTTAAGTTAATTTCTTTTGTTCTTTTTGATATCCAAGACCAATTCTATAACTAACATGATTTTGACGACTCAGAATAATATCTAAATCACATGATCTCTTTTCAAATCTCATAAATGTCTTCACCTTACTAGATTTCTTCTCTAACTCATATATCCAAGACTCATTTTTAGAAACATACATTGAGCATTCTTCTTCTTTAGATCTTAGAATTTCAAACATAGATTCCAACTTAGAATTAAGAAACATGACAATACCTTCATGCTCCCTAGAGTCTTCAACTGATTTTACCTCAAACACATTGAATTTCTCCTCATATTCTTTGATTTTATATTTCATATTCTTATTGATCTTCTTTTCAATATTTATTTCTTCAAGAGCATTCAGCAATACAGTCTTACAGTCCACCTCATCTTCATCATCATCTAAATCACTCCAAGTAGACTCCTTCTAATGTAAGAAACTTCCTTCCTTAGCCATGAATAGAGATTCATACTCAATAGGACCATCATCTTCATGATCATGTTCTGAGTCACTGTCTTCACTCTCATCTAATGAGCTACAATCTTCTTTGGTGTAGATATTCTTCTTGTTCTTTAAGGACTTCTTCTTGTTGTTATACTTTCTTAAAAAAATTCATGTAAGTCTTCTTGTCTTCATCTTGGCCTTCACCATGCTCTTCATCAACATTATTCTCATGATTATGAGGGTACTTAAGAGCAAAATATCCTATCTCTCCATAGTCAAAAAATTTGAAGGGTAGTTTATCCTTATACTTTCTTGAACCTATGTTCAATTTCTTAATAATAAAGAAATTAGTTCATCCTCATCAATATTAGAAATTTCATCCTCATTGGGTTTCTTACCTTGGAACTTATTCTTAGGCTTCATTACAATCTTGAATGATTCTTCCTCCTTTAGTGGTATATCATCATTTACTCTCATCTCATAGGTAGTAAGAGCTCCATATAATTGATCCATATTAAACTGAGTAAGATCATAACTTTGTTCTATAGCAGATACTTTGGGATCAAAGTTAAGGGATATAGACATTAATTCCTTTTTTACCACAATAACCTCCTCAATATTTTCTCCAAGACCTATTATGATGTTCACAATCTCATCAACTCTTTACAAAAAGGATGCTATAGAATCTTCTTCCTTCAATTTGAGACTTTCAAATTACCTTTTGTGAGTCTGTAACCTAACAAACTTGACCTTTGAATCTCCTTCAAAAATGATATAATTTTTTTACCATATCTCTTTAGTATATTTACAATGGATTACCTTGGTGTATTTGTTCTCTGAAAGACCATAATTGATAGCATTCATTGCCTTGGTATTGTTCTCAAACAAATTTTTATTTGTAGCACTAGACAAAGGACTACAAGGAGTAACATAACCATTCAGAATAGGTTTCTAAACATCAAAACCTTGGCACATAATGTATGTCCTCATTCTTTCACTCCAAAAAGCATAATTGGATCCATTAAACATTAGTTCTTGATTATTATAGAAACCTCCTTGATGACTACCCATATTGTACCTTGGATCACCTTTAAGTTACTAATCCTTTACCAAAGGACTTGTTATGATACCAATTATTAGAGGTACAATCATTGAGAGGTAGGGTGAATTAGTGAGAACAAATATTTTAACTTTAGTTCCAATCATTTCAAACTCTTAATCAGTCAATACATATATTTATAAGGCATACACATCATTCATAGCAATGAACAAGAAAGATAATGCAAGACCAAGCATATGAAACATGGCATACATGGGAAACCCTCTTGGGGGAGAAAACCCACTGGAATATACAATTGGACTACTAATCAAATTTAGACTAGCTACAGCTGATAAAGGAACTATGATCCCTTATTTTAGTGAGATTGCAATCCCACAAAGAGCTTATACACCTATCTAGCTAAGCTACAATAATACTAGAATTTAAGTAAGTTTTACCTTGCAAGGAGGATTCAACCACCTTAGATGTTGAGATTCCAAAAT
This sequence comes from Torreya grandis, assembly GCA_037957365.1. NCBI lineage: Eukaryota > Viridiplantae > Streptophyta > Pinopsida > Cupressales > Taxaceae > Torreya > Torreya grandis. Next base: position 741,903 of record JARHVA010006780.1, on the reverse strand, counting down.
AACACCTATGAACACATCCACCTTTGAGCTAATGTCTTCAACACCTAATGATGGACCTCTAGTTATCACTCTTCACCTTCACTCATTCTTAATCTGTAAGAGAACTATTCTACCAATATAATTATGACCTATAGGTCATACAAATAGTCCTTAATCTATTATAATATTTAACTCATCCACATACCTCTCTACCCCTCCTTTTCTCCATAAATTACACACACAAGCCTCTCTCAAATCTCTCCCAAGTTTCTCACTCAAGTCTTCTTACAAACCTAAAAACCATCTCATTTGGTTCCACAATTTATAGATAAATCATGAAATAACAAAATCACAATCTTTCCTTGTCAACCATAAAACATGTATTCACCCTTAATTCATCTCACATGGGTCACACTTAAGCACAATATACTTTTAAATAGGCCTAAGTCATTTTTAAGTCCTATAGAGACCCATTCAACTCTTTGACACTTATTCAAGCAAACTAAGAACATAAGAACACTTTAAAAATTCATGGACCCATTTCTTATGATCTATAGGTCCTCCTTAAGTGTCTATATCCATCATAGTACCCTTCTACTTAAGCACAAATTGCTTAAACAATATTCTATGTACACAGTCACCATGAATGAATACACAGTCGACTTGTAAACCTTTGTTCATACCGCATGCAATTATAAAAACCTTAAAAATGAAAATAAATCATCATTAATAAGTCTAAAACATGATCCAATATTTAATTCATCATTAAACATTGAAACAACATCAACACAATCTTAAACATCCTTCTTGGGTCACTTGTAGAACACAACCAAACACGGTAAACTTTGGGCCTTCATAACTTTGATTGTACTAATAATTAGACCTTAAAATTCATATTTTAAAATGCATCTTGGAGTGTTCTACCCCTTTATTTTTACACCATGAACAAATTTATCTTGGATCAAAAGATATAGCCAAAATATAGGGCATTGATTTTTTCCTTTGCAAATTCAAATATTCAAATGCAAATGGTCACAATTAAACTTCAAACACTAATCTGGCATCTCATGTCCTCTCAGTTTTAGATCTATTGGGTGAATATTTTGTCATCAACTAACTAAAAACAAAATGGGTATATCAACCACAACATAATGAGATTTATATGGCAAAATAGGTGTGGTGATCACAACTATAATAAGATAAATTTCTCCTCTCAATAAGGGGAGGTTCCCTATAAACTATAATATACTAATATAAACTAAAAATAGACTTAGGGGTGAAATCATACCACCCATCTCTATTTTTTCATAGATGATGTTCACTAAACAAAGGATAATTCTAGTGTAATTACTGAAAGCATTTCTCTTCTTTTAGAAATGATGTTCAACAAACAACAGGAATTCTTCCTGGGTAGTAACCGGATCCACAAGAAACCCACGAAGGCACAAAGTCTTTCATTGTTTCTCCTTCTAATCTAGGACAAAGTAACATAGTAGTATGAAGTGCAACACAAAGTCTCCACCAAAAACTACAACAGAGTGAAAGATTACGAAGGATAAGGGGAGCTCAAAGTCTCTCTAGTATCCTTTACACTAAAACACAAAACACACAGACTAAAGACAATTATGGCAGCACAAAGTCTCCCACAGTCGCCTTCAGGACATCTTCCATATTTTTTCCACTTGTTCTTCTTATTTGATTAAATAGACAAGAATTTATTTAGGAAAAAGACATAAGAATGATTTCCTAGAAAACACAAGCTATTTCAACACAGAGTCTGAAAGGTCACTTGCTTTCTCATTCACTTGATAAAATATGATTAACAGTCTGAGCTAAAAGTCTCAGGAATGCCTTTCAATTTGGGTAGAGTTTCACTTCTAATAACAAAGAGATCCCTTTAATTCAAAATGAGAGATTACAATATATAGCATCCAAAGAAAGACTTGGGTGCTTGTTTTCACGAAATGGCCCATGTTGTATTGAATGCATTAAAATTTTTGTGAAGGGGCCATGCCAAAATAGGTTATCAAACTTAAGTTTGGCATTATAAATCATCTCAAATGTCTCCTCTAAATCATGGGTTACCTGATCTTCTTTATGATGCTTACACGACTTTCCATTCACCTTTACTCAATGAAAAAAATAGGCTACACCATTGAATGCTTATGCTCTCTAAGGTCCACTTGGTGGACTGCTCCACCTACTAGAATAAATATTTTGTAGATATTTCTAGATTATCTGTATTGTTCCTTCTTTCCTTGCTACATTTTGTCTCTTCATGGTGATATGAGCTCTTGGGGCTATCTTCTCACTTTCTTTTGGCTCCTTCGGCTCTTTTTTTTAGCTGATCACTGAGTTTGTCCTCAGGTCTGCATTATTTGAAAATCAATGGTTATTCCATAATATTGAATTTGACATTTGTGGTGACATCACTAGTCACTTGAACCATTTTTAACCTTGAACCCTAAACCTTTCAAAGTTCACCAGTTCAATGGTTCAATGGTTTAAAGTTCAATGGTTTGGTAGTTCAGCAATTCAATGTTTTGTAAAGAGCCACATTCACTTAGTCTTCTTTATGAGTTCAAGGTGTCATTAAACTAATTGTTTGAACCATTTGGTTGATCCTTTTTTTGGAATCTTCCACTTGAACTATTCGCTCAAACTTTGAACTTTGAACTTTGAACCCTTTGATTCTTTGAATCCTTTGAACTCGTTGAACCTGTTGAACCTTTGAACTCATTAAACCTTTGAACCTTTTAGAGGTAGAGTTCAATGGTTCAATGGTTCATTCCATATCATTGAACCCCACCATTGAATGCTTTTGATTGAACCTCAGCATTGAACCATCCTTATAATTTTTAAGAAATGCCTCAAGTTTTTTGAACTTCCCTTTGAGAAAGCTCGCTTGTTGAACTTGTGATTTCCTTAGCTAAAAAGGCTTGAATAATTGAAAAACTTGAATACTCAAAACATTTTGAGAAATAAAGAGGCCATTTTGGCTTGTAGTACTGAAATGGTCGACATGTTGTCCACAAAAACAAGTGACAGATTTTAAGAACGACGGATGGCTCCAACTAGGGAACTTCCATCGGTTTTATTTTGAAACAATCGAAGGGAGTATAATCTAGACTCTAAGTGCCTTCATCTATGCCATTGGGATATAGAGTCAAGCCACCCAAAAAATAAAGACACCAAAAATGAAAAGAACAATGTGAAATAAATAAAGACTATACAAATGTACAATTTGGACTAATCTAATACTTTAAGTATTGAAGTGTTTCAAATGCTGCCCACTGTGAAGCAGTGAAAATGGTGTTCGATCCTGATATTTTAGTAAGAAAATATTTTCACCATTTAATCGATGAATGGCAAATGGACCTCTCCATAAGGAATCTAATTTTCCATGCATTCCTTTCAGTTCTCTCCTCTTGTCCCACAACAAGACTTGATCTCCAATCTGAAAATCATGAATCCTCACTTTCTAGTCAAAGAGTTTCTTTACCAGACTTTGATGTGCAGCAATACGGTCCACCACCATAGTTCATTGCTCATTTAGTTCAGTCAAGCACATGATTCTCTTGTCAATGGAACTTTTAAAAGTTGAATCTTCTACTCTGCCTTTGCTAACCTTAATGCTGGTAATTCTAGGGTGATTGGTATCTCTACATTCAAACCATACAGAAGTTGAAATGGTGACATACTTATCACCTTTTTGGGTGTAATCCTGTCTACCTATAAAGCATCAATAAATGTTTTATGCTAGGTTCTTTGATTGTTATCTACCAACTTCTTGATAATGGTTACTAGGTTCTTGTTACTTGATTTTGCTTGACCATTTCCTTGTGGGTAATAGTCAAAAGAGTGGGAGAGGATAATCCCATAATAGTAGTAGAACTAGGTAACCTCATGAGAAGAAAAATAGGTTGTATTGTCTATTAAAATCTTGGTTGAGACTCTAAATTGGGAAATAATATTTTTCTTGAGGAAATTACATACCACTTCTAAAGTAACATGGTTGACTAGAATGGCTTCCACCCACTTGGTAAAATGGTCTATGGTTGTGAGAACATAGTCCTGTCTAGCACTCGAGGATGGGTTTACAGTGCCAATAAAATCAATAACCCATTATTGAAAGGGCTCTTCAATCACCATAGGCTTGAGAGGTATGCGGCCAACTTGGGTTTCTCAATGAATTGTTAACACAGCTCACATTTATGCACCCAAGTATGTGAATCTTGAAATAGAGTAGGCCAATAGTACCTAACTCATAGAATCTTATGGGTAGTCACAGGTGTAGAAAAATGTCCTCCATAAGCCAAATTGTGGAAAGACTCTAAAAATTTTCTCTATTGCACTTTATCCATGCAACAAATAAATACCCCGTCAAGGTTCCTCATGTACAAATTGTTGTCCCACAGGACAAAGCTAGCATCTTTCAACTTAACAATCCTCTTTTCTTTATGAAACAGGTGGGTAGAACACTCATCATAGGTAAATAAATGAGCAATATTGGAATACCATTCATTTGTAGTGGTGACAAAGAGAACTGTAGGCATGTCTTCAACCTCTATTTCTTCATGCTCTGCTTCCTCTAGTATGTTATCAACAATCAGTTGGTAGAGACCTCTTCCCCACACAAGCTTCATAGGTTTGATAACAAGATCAAACTCCTAGATTTTAGCAATCCAATCACCCCTTTTAGTTCCAAACTCTTATTGAGTTAGAATGGACTTCACTGTTGTATCAGGAACTAGAGCAATAGTGTGTGAGTTTAAGATGTAAAAATGGAAGTGTTTTACCACCTTAACCACAGCATAAGCATGCTTCTCCATATTTGAATATTTTAGTTCATGAGATTTGAGAGGAAAACTCATGAAAGATATGGGGGACTCCACACCTTCTTTGTTCTACTTAACCAAAATGGCTGAAAGTGAGTGTTCAAAAGCATAGCTATATATTATAAAGTCTTTGGTATAATCTAGACAAACCAGGATCGAGGCATGGGTGGTAACTTCCTTGATATCTTGAAATGCTAACTTGCCTTCTTCATTCTAGTGGAAAGTAGCTTTACCCTTCATCATGTTAACAATGTGGTGAGTCTTTTCTGCAAATTTAGGAATGAACCTTTATAGAAAATTCACCTTTCTAAAGAAAGAATGGACTGCAGTCTTACTAGTAGGAAGAGAAAGCTCTTGGATGGATTTGACTCTTTCTAGGTCGATATTTATGCCTTCTTAGGATATAGTGTGACTGATAAGTTTCTCTTTTGTAACCCCGAAAATTGATTTCTTAAGATTGAGAGAAATGCCATTTTGTCAACATCATTCTAGCACTTGTTGTAAATGATGGATATGATCAAGATGATGTTTAGAAAATATGGTCAAGTCATCAAGATATACCACAATGAACTTCCCCATTTCATTTCTAAAGTCAAAATCCATCGCTCTCTGGAAGGTGGCACCAGTGTTGATCAGAGCAAAAGGCATTCAATGATATGCAAAAGTGCCCTAAGGTGTAGTGAAAATAGTCTTATATTGGTCTGCTTCATTGACTTCTACTTGATTATATCCCAAAAAACCATCTAATATTGATGACATCTCTAAGTCAGTCTTTACCTATAGTAGTTGATCCATGATGGGTAGGGGATAGTTGTCTTTTAAACAAGATTGATTTAGATTCTTGAAATCAACACAGAGGCAAATTTCTCCATTCTTTTTTCTCACAGGGACTATGTTCACAATCCAAGTGGAATGATGGATTGAAAAAATTATCCTCGTATTCATAATTTTATGGATCTCAAAAAGAATAGTACTTGATATCCTAGGGTTGTACTTCTTTTGTTTTTACTTGTGAGGCAATAACCCAACCTTGAGAGGAATTTCATGCCAAATTTATTTAGGCCTAAGAGATTTTAGGTCATCATAAGAGTATGCCAAAACATCAATGTAATGGTGAATTAGAGTAATTAATTTGATTTTTTATCAGGAGTGCAACAATTCTTGATGTTGACCATTTTGGGATTATCTTCTGTACTCAAATTTATTTGATCAAAATCTTTGGAGGAACTTGAATCCATTTATGGCTTCTTGATAAACCTATCATGCTTATTGAATATATTTTCAAGAGAATCTAATCTTTTGAGAATTGTATTCCCTTTGAGCTGAAGGAACTCTTTACCAATTTTTAAATTTGTTTTGGGAGTTGATTCCCGCAGCAGAGATTCACTGCCTTCAAAATAAAGCTCCTCAAAGCTATCCATATTTTCTAGAAAAGCAATGATTTGGTTGTCACTATAAAACACCTGCCAATGGTTAGCATTATTGGGTACACTTGGTCAAAAGACCAACTCAATAGTGTACTTGTTCCCTTTCAAATATTGGTGAGGAACCATGAGAGTTGTAGAGATGGCCAAGGAATCTACTTGATCGCTGAATTCTCTGGGCACCACAAAAATACTGAAAGCCTAAAAAATTTCAAGGCAGTCCCACACCAAATTCTAATAATGTCACAATCTTTCATTCTTGGTTTAATACAGGTTCCTCCCCTGATAAACCACTAGTTTAACATCTCCTCGGGCATGAAGAATCTTAACGCCTTTAGCTTGAGTATCTTTCAATCTGAGTAATAAAGATTCATACTCGGTAGTGTTGTTAGTATTATTAAACTACAACTTATATAAATCAGGGAAAATATCTCCTTGTGGAGATATCAAAATAATTCTAGCTCTAGAATCGGTAGAAAAATAACTGCCATCAAATTCTAGAATCCAAACATCATTAGAATCTGATCTTCTTTCAAATTTTTCTTTAGTAGGGACGGAAGATCCTTTTTCATCTAAAATGTGCTCTACCAATTCTTCTAATGTCTTGTCTAAATTTTTTGGATTGTCACCTAGTAAACTTTCATCTGATAAAATAGAAACATCTTCAGTAGATAGAAAGTAGTTACCTATTCCTGAGGATTCAAATAGAATTTGAGCTTCAGGGGCTGATGTTTGGGTGATAATGTATTTTGACTCCTTCTCAGGAAGTAGCCGTTGCATGATGCCCTTGATAGGTATCCTCACTTCAAACAGGTTCATACTCAATTCTCCACCAACATCCTCGCAAAAATTTCATCCAAGCAGAATGCCATAGGAAGCTGGAACATTAGCCACCAAGACTATCATTTTAATCCTCTTTTCTGGGAAGTCCGTGAATGTAAATTGGGCATCTTTGATTTGACCCAAAAGTGGCACTTTTTTGTTTTCCATGGAGAAATATCTCCCAAAATTTTTAGTCAGAGTGAGATCAAGAGAGTCTACCACCTTGGAGGGCATCACATTATCATAATCACCAGAGTCTATTATGCAGTTGTTCAGCTTATGACCATTTATCAATAGGAAAACATAGAAAGGTTCTATCTTTCCAGGGGAAATAGAAGGAGTAATGACAAGATTTTTTTAGGTAGATGTGTTCTTTGGGGAATCATGAGTTACCTTTGAAACATCTTGTCCTACAAGGATGGTTTTGTTCTTGATGCATTCAACTAGCCTATCCAACTGCTCAGGGTTGGTTTGTAAGTATTCAAACTCAGACATTTGGATTTTGGTCTTCCTAGTATGGTCAATTATATCAAGTGACTGAAATGAACTAGAAATAGAGGAAGGAAGTCCATCATTCTGGGTTTTATTAGGTGTGGTACTGGTCTAAAAAATTAAAGTAGAAGGTGTAGGGTTATTTGTAGTACTTACTTTTTTTATTGATCATTAGGTCCTTTGATTGGAAAGGCATTGAAGTCCCTTGTTTAGTAATTGAAATTGTTGGTAAATATTCTTCCCCTATTTTTCCCTTATCAGCTTGTTCAGTTGACTAGTTCTGGGACCTGGTAAATATAACCATCAAACACTTCTCCCTTATAGCTTCATTCTGGTAATTCAAAAAACCAATATTGGAGTCACTAGCTAATTCTTCTTCACCTTCTACAAAGATATCAATGTCATCTTCTTGGTCAAACTTAGGTTGGAAAGAGAAGTCATGTTCAACTTCATGATAACCAACTGCTGAGTTAGCTGGTGCTACTTTAATGGTGAGTTTCCCCTGTGGAAGAGGAAGACAATTTGGTTACCCTTGATTCCTAGCAACATTACCTTGATATGACTAGTTGGGAAATGTCCTCCTTGGTATATCCCAATAAGAAGGAGGAGTAGACATCCCTTGTGCCATTTTCTTTTTCAGAGCTAGTAATTCATTTGCTAGCTTTTGCACCATAGGATCAGTGGTGCCTATAGATAATTTTTTAGAAGATGAAGAATATTTATTTTTGTGAGGATCTCTTCTTATCTTTCCTGCCAAGATAAGATCATCTTCAACCTCAATGGCCAAAATTTGAGCTATAGCAAGATCTATGTGGCCAACCCACCTCAACAAGAAACTCACTTTAGGAAGCTGAGAACTGATGAAGAAGCATTTAATATTTTATGACGTCGATTGAGTAATTATAGGAATCATGTTCCCTAGCTTATCAAATTTAGTAATGAAGTCTTGCATGGGTTCATGAGGCTCCTTCTTCATTTATGTAAGTTAGGCTAACAGGGCATGTGCATCTTTTTTTGGGTTTGAACTTAGCCTTAAACTTGGCTTTGAAAGTGTTCCAATTAGTCACAGTCTGAGCTTGCAGATGATAAAACCAGTCTGTGGCAGTGCCTTGCAATGTTTCTAAAAATATCCTAACTATCATGTCTTCAAATTCAACACCTATCACACCACAGGCTATACAGAAGGCTACAATATGCTCATCAAGATGAACTCTCTCATTATCACAGAACTTGGAAAAATTCTTTCTTAAACTATGGGGTAGTTCATGTAAAGTTGGGGTTAGATTCAGAGGACCAAAATTATTACTCCAGAGGCCTTGAGCTGCCATGATATGAATATTGAAAGGAGGGATAAAAAATCATTGTGGGATATGTATAGACAAAGCTCTACTAGCAAAGGAAAGAATAGTTTCACCAAGTATTTGAGACCTGACATTGGTAGGAGGAAAACTCTTGGTTCGCTGGAGGTGAGCTCATGGAAGAGAAAGATCAAAATGATTTTGCTACACAAACTCAAACATAGGATCAATAGTACCTTGAGCTCTCTGGCTTCACGTATACTGTGGATCTGCTAGAGTGTGAAATGGAAATGGAAAAGAACTGGAAATGCTTCAATTTGAAGCTTGAGGCTTCAAATTGTGTGTTCTTCCCCAGTGGAGTCACCAAAAACTATTAGGTGAATATTTTATCATCAACTAAATGATGGAAAAATGGGTATATCGACCACAACATAATGAGATTTATATGACAAAATGGGTGTGGTGATCATAGCTATAATAAGATAAATCTCTTCTCTCAACAAGGGGAGGTTCCCTATAAACTATAATATACTAATATAAACTAAAAATAGACTTAGGGGTGAAATCATACCACCCATCTCTATTTTTTTAGAGATGATGTTCACTAAATAAAAGATAATTCTAGTGTAATTACTGAAAGCATTTATCTTCTTTCAAAAATGATGTTCAAAAAACAATAGGAATTCTTCTTAGGTAGTAACTGGATCCACAAGAAACTGACAAAGGCACAAAGTACTTCATTGTTTCTCCTTCTAATTTAGGACAAAGTAACATATTAGTATAAAGTGTAGCACAAAGTCTCCACTAAAAAATACAATAGAGTGAAATATTATGATGGATAAGGGGAGTTCAAAGTCTCTCCAGTATCCTTTACACTAAAACACAAAACACAGACTAAAGACAATTATGGCAGCACAAAGTCTCCCACAGTCAGCTTCAGGACATCTTCCAGATTATTTCTACTTGTTCTACTTATTTGATTAAATGGACAAGACTATATTTAGGAAAAAGACATAAGAATGATTTTTTAGATAACACAAGCTATTTCAACACAAATTCTGAAAGGTCACTTGCTTTCTCATTCACTTGATAAAATATGATTAACAGTCTGAGCTAAAAGTCTCAGGAATGCCTTTCAATTTGGGTAGAGTTTCGCTTCTAATAATAGAGAGATCCATTTAATTCAAAATAAGAGATTACAATATATAGCATCCAAAAAAATACATGGCACTTGTTTTCATGAAATGGCCCATGCTGCATTGGAAATTATATGAAGGGGCCATGCTAGAACAAGTCATCAGCCTTAACTTTAGCATTCTAAATCATCTCAAATGTCTCCTCTAAAGCATGGGTTATCTGGTCTTCTTTATGATGCTTACACGGCTATCCATTCGCCTTTACTCAATGAAGAAAAATAGGTTGTGCCATTGAATGCTTGCACTCTCTAAGGTCCACCTAGTAGAATGCTCCACCTACTGGAATAACTCTTCTACAGATATTTCTAGATTCTTTGTATTGTTCCTTCTTTTCTTGCTACATTTTATCTCTTCCTAGTGATTTGAGCTCTCGAGGCTATCTTCTCACTTTTTGTTGTCTCCTTTAGCTTCTTTTTTAGTGGATCACTAAGTTTATCCTCAAATCTATGTTATTTGAAAATCAATAGTTATTCCATAATCTTGAATTTGATGTCTGTGAGGATGTCACTGGTCGCTTGAACCATTTTGAACCTTGAAGTTCACCAGTTCAATGGTTCAAAGTTTAATGGTTTGGTAGTTTGGTGACTCAATGTTTTGTAAAGAGCCATGTTCACTTAGTCTTCTTTATGATTTTAAGGTGTCGTTGAACTAATTGTTTGAACCATTTGGTTGATCCTTTTTTTGGAATCTTCTGCTTGAACTATTCTCTCAAACTTTGAACTTTGAACTTTAAACCTTTTGATCTTTTAAATCCTTTGAACTCGTTGAACTCGTTAAACCTTTGAATTCATTGAACCTTTGAACCTTTTGAAGGTGGAGTTCAATGGTTCAATGGTTCAATGGTTCATTCCATATCATTGAACCCCATAGTTGAATGCTTTTGATTAAACCTTGATGTTGAACCATCCTTATAATTTTTAAGAAATGCCTTAAGTGTTTTGAACTTCCCTTTGAGAAAGCCTGCCTATTGAACCTTGATTTCCTTAGTTGAAAAGGCTTGAATAATTGAAAAAATTGACTGCTCAGAACATTTTGAGAAAGAAAGAGACCATTTTGGCCTGCAAGACCGAAATGGTCGACATGTTGTCCACAAAAATAAGTGACAGATTTTGGGAACAACAAGATCAATTTTGCATCATCGATATTCTCCAAATTTTAACACATAGGTACCAATGCTCAAATGTTAAACCTTGAACATGTTGACCTCATATCATGCAATCTAGAAACTTTGACTCAACATGCTCCATCGATCTCTTGTACATAGCTTGATCTTTAACAATGCTAAATAACCATCACTTTAACCTCTTAACTTTAATATGCCCCATTGATCACTATTTGTATGATCACCTGCTCACTATTTATCATTAAAAGAAGCTCAATCTTTATCTCTATTTAGCATTAAACAATGTGCACCTATCCTCATCTCATTTCCTCCTGACTTCTTGGAGAAATGCATTCCATCAATTTTGCTCAAACTTTAAATTATGTAAATTTGACTAATTATGGGAACCTTGCTTATCTTCCTAAAAGGCCAACTTTTCATAGTCATATATTTTACCTAACTCACTCATATGTTCTCAAATTTGGACCATATGATCTCCTCACATAGGAGAATCCAACTATGTGACAAACTACTCTTGAAACCCTTATATGTGTGAGATATATCACCATTAAAATTCCTTATCAAAATGTTCTATCACAAAGCCAACTATGCTTAGAACTTGTTTGGAAATCCAACTTTGAACATGCATATCTTTTGATGTGCTTTAGCACTTAAATTGAAAGTTAGCTAAAATTAACTAGGCACAAAACTAAACAAACCAATATGATCACCTTCTCCTGAAACATCCATACATGTGAGATATACCACCATCAAAATGCTTACTCAGCTCTTCCTTGCCTTAGCAAATTTGGATAACTATGGGAAAATAATATCAAACTACTTGGGAGCACAACTTTGCACTTGCATATCTTTTATTATGCTTACGTGAATGACCTAAGATTTAGCACATAAGAACTAGGCACAATAATGAACAAACTCATATGATCATTTCCTTATAAAACCTTCATGCATGTGAATGTTGACATCATCAACATTCTTAATTAGCTCTTCTTGAACATAGAAAACACTATCAAAATTCTTGAGAATCCAACTTTGCACCCACATATCTTTAACTGCATTTAGGTGCATGACCTAAGATTTAGCACATATTAATTAGGGACTAATGTGATCAAAACCATAACACTAACTCTCCCTAAATCATCCACACGTGGTAATGGTGATGTCATCAAACTACCTACTCATATTTTCTTCCACTAGACCCAAAATGTCTAGATGACAACAATGATCAACAAGATGAAATCCACTCATGAACACAAGCATTCAAAGCTTAGAAAATATCTTAAGGACATTTTTCACATGCTCAATACTCCATACTCATCTCTAAATATCTCTAACCATACCAAAAACTAAATATTATCCAATCATACTTCAATCACATTAGGACAAATATATTTGTCACTTAGACTATCAAGGCTCTTCATGCACTCACCTGGACACCTTCATGACATCATTGGAAACTCCCTAACACATAGAAGGGTTTTCCTAGGTGAAATATATCATATTTTGTGTGTTTTTTTATTTTATTTTATGCTTAATATTCATATAGCATAGCTCTCCTATGTGTTGGTTTATCATGTATAGGTTTTATCCTCAATAGGTTATGCCACTAATTCATTAAAAATAGTTTTATACTTTCATGTTTAATTTGACTAATTTCAATAAAGTCTTGGTCATTATGTTTCAAAGTAATGCATATGTTTGAAGAATGTATGTGGACTTAATGATAATCACAATATGCAATAACATTGTATTTATTAGTTGTGGCCTTGATGGAAAAATATTTCTCATAGGAGGTAAATAAATCATTTCTCAACCAAGTAATCATTTAAGCAAATATTGAGGACTTTCACTCAATTGTGTGAATTGTCTTCATTATATTTTTTATTTTAATACTATCTTGTAGGATGGTTGGTCCAGCATAGTCACTATATTCTTGGTCTCATTCTTAGGTTGGAAATTATTTTCAATACTCACACTAAAAAATTGATTTTCCTTGGAATTTGGATCCATTAGAGGTATGGGAATCAGTCCCATATTTAATAATATTGACCTTATAAGCTTGATATAATAAATATCATTGAAATATGGACAAATATTTAAGACCACTTTTTATTTGATGTGTAAAATAAAAATTTGAGAAAATACACTTTGTAACTCACTATCAAGTAATTGCTGAGTCATTTTTATTATCATTGTCTTAAATCAAAGCATATAATCACTAACATTCTCATTAGGTCCTTGTTTTAGTTGATAATTTTTTAAAAACATGACATTTATGCTAATGTTGATAAAAAGGGATAATAAATCATAGAAGAAAACATTGAAATAATGCATAGAAATAAAACCAATCAAGAGCATAATATTTAAGGCCTATGAGAAATATATTTGTCAAAAATTTATCATAATGTGAAATGTCTAGACATGAAGCATATAAATATTTTATGTGATGATAAGGATCCCCATTATCATTGAATTATTCAACATTTTGAGCCACAAATCCTATAGGAAAATGGTAAACAAGGACATCATAAGCCAGGGGGCTGAGTAATATATCATGTGAAGTGACCCTAAAGCTTAATGTTTGAGACCATTGAGATATAAATTTAACTTGATGTTTACCATGAATGGTTTATTTAAGTGAAATTACTTTAGGGTTTAGAATATAATTGGTGGTGTTAAAGGTGGGGATACAAGCCTTAGTCAATTGAAGAACACAATGAAGCAAAAAATAAAGTTGGTAAGCATGTTGATATCATTTATAAATTTTAGAAGATAAAAGTGAACCATTAAAACCATTTTGAGAAGGAAAAGAAACATCAATATGATTACAATAAATGAGAGGAGGAATAACATTACAAATAAGTTGAGAAATAATAAAATTATTAGGCATGGAAAGGGACCCAATAGAATACCCAAAAAACTAGAAAAGGTATTGGGTAGATTGATTAGGCAATTTCAAGTAATGTTTTACTTTGTCAAAAGTAATAAAAATTTGTTGGGACCTAGATAATTAGAAATCATGGGTAACTATCCTAATATAGAGTTGACTACATCCAACCAATATAAATTTGGTAAGAGAAAGGATAGAATGAATTATATATGGATCCCACCTCTACTTGGATTTTTTAAACTTAATTTTGATGGTGTATCTCAAGGAAATCTTGGTATAGCTAGAGCATGTTATATGATACCTATTTCTCAAGGAATTTTATGTGAGGGGGATATTTTTTTCTCAAAAAAGCTACTAATAATGAGGCATTGGATAATTAACTACTAGAAGTTTTGAAGATTGATAAATAAAAAGGGTATGATCAGATCCTAGTGGAAGGTGATTCAATGATCATTATAAGTGATATGATAAAAGGGTCAATTCCTAATTGGAGATTGAATCGTATCCACTATGGTACTAAATAATTAGTGGGATAGCTTACTTCAAAAAAAAATCAACATTTTTTTCAAGAGGAACATTAGGAGGTGGATATAGTAGCTAATGTTATAATTGATCAAATTCCTCTAAAATCAATTTTCAATAGTTATTCAAAGGAGTGGCCTAGTCTACCAAAAATTTTACATACTGATAAAAAAGTATAGGGATATTTAGATAGTAAAATAATCTTTCAATTACATAAGTTACTTAATTTTGGTTATACAAGGCTATGAAAAATTTATTAAGTGAATGTTTTTGTGGATAATGGATTCCTTTCAAAATCTTTTGATGATTGACCATGTTTTGATATTTAAGAAATGGATATTTGGTTCTATACAGTGGTAATATCCACAAGATGGTTTTGGAATATGTTGGGCTTATAGACTATAAGGCTAATTGATTGTTTGGGTTTTTTATCTCTTGTGGATTTTTTAGCTTCTACAGTTGTTGACATTCTCTATAATGTTCTTTTTACGCACACTTGTTGCCAATTTATTTTTTCATTGATTGTCAATCAAATTACTAGTTCTGAGTTAATGAAAATCATAATTTATGTCATATTTTTAACATTAGCAAATATTTGTTCTTTTCAACGTCATTGTCAATGTCAAATACCATAGTATAATTATTTTCAATATATTTCATAATAATGCCAATGTTTCCCCATTTGGATATACTTTGTGAAATAATCATGGTTTATAGCTTGTTTATTTGTGTCTTATGAGCAAGGTATGTATTGGCCCACATTTCAAGTTTTCTTTCAATGTCTCTTCACTGTCATGATATGGTATAAAAATAATAATTTTTTCTCAATAATAGTTTTCAAGATCAATTTATAGATTGTATCTAACATGTCATATAATGTGCAAGTTTTTTTCATTTCTTACTATTTGTAAATTTTATTAGATGATAGGTGGCATATTTATCCAAGCATGTTTTTTCCAAATGCACTAATATCGCAATATATTTTTATATAGGATAAACACAAATTATGTCTTTAAATTATCAAGTTCTTGTATTTATAATTTTGGGCTCTTCAATATTAATGTTTTGTTTGTTAATGGTGATATGTTTATGAAAATTTCTTTTCTTGAACTATAATGTAATGGAAAATAAAACACATTGTGAATCGCTTGGCAAATAGACATTTTTGATGTTCAAGAAGAAAATTTCCTAGTTTTTTTGTATAGATTGTAGTTTACAATCATTTTTATATACAGATTGGTCATGCACCTAAAGAAACACATTTGTCAATGTATGATAAAATTTTGTCATATAGGAACAATGATATGTTGTAGTAGCATTTGCATCAAGGATGAATTGTGAATATGTGTTTACATACCATAAAGTAGAGACTTTTCTTTTTAAAATCATTTATCCAAATATCCCATGAAATTTTTTTAACATTATTATAGGTCATTAAATAAAATATCGCATCAAAATTATATATTCTATTGTATACAAATTTTCATCTTGCAATAACATTTCAAATGTTGTGTTTTTTGTATATTTTTATGCTTGAGTTGAGAGAATTTTTTTTGTAATTTTTTGTATAGCTCATTGATGTTGTCTAAAGGCTCTAATATTTTAGATATGTTCATTGTATGCAATGGGAAATTTAATCTACAATGAGAGTTTTTACATGTTTTACATGAACTTGTATGATGATGTGTTTGCATTTTGGCCAAATTTGCACCAAGCAATGTTGAATCATAATATATATAGTTGTCTACAAATTTCTCAATTCTAGTATTCAAACAATGTCCATATATTTATTTACCATGTACCTAAACTATAAAATTCAAATTCTCATTTCCTCTTTTTTAAATTATATCACAAGAAAATAAATCAAAACTTTTCCAAATAGTTGTTCATTTTGTAACATCATGTTTTTAAATGCATTAGATGTATGGTTTAAGTAACTAGTGTAAAGAACTATATTCTTCCTAAGCAATGTTTTCTTATTTAATGTTCTCACCATGCTTGTTCTTGCTTTTGTGAGAAATTTTTCATAAAACATGACATAATAGCTCCCAAAATCACACAACATTTGTTAATTTGGAAAAAAAAAATTGGGGATCCCAATTGCCGTATCATTGCAAAAATATTTTTTCTTGAGTTTTCAAAAGAGTGAGGCAAGTTTAAAATGCTTTTAAAATATCTATAGCCTATTGGTGATTTTAATATTTTGTTTAGGCTTATTTTGTCTTTAACATATTTATCATAATGTTTTTTCCTTTCAATTCAATTTTATGTGTGCATATCCAAGCACAAATTTAAAACTAATGTACATATTTTTTGATAGCTTTGAATAAAGTATTGGTGACGTGGGTTGTGATATCTTTTTCCCAGTGTAAGAGATACCACTTTGATATTTTTTGGTATGATATTTTTTGTTTGACATCATGAGGACAACTAAATCATGATAAAAATTTGGAAAGTTCATTTCTTCTAAGAACTTGTTTTCAAAAATACCTAATGGTTTGTATCTTTCAAATGGAAAAATCTCAATAATGTCATCTTCCAAGTCTTTTATTAATTGTGCTTTGCCAAAACCATGCACAAGAGACTAAATTATTAGTTCTAAGTCATTTCCATGTATGTCAAATTCTTTATCTTTGATAGGATAAATATCATTTTTTTCTTCTTCAAAACAAGTTTAAAGCTAGTTTTCCAATCGTGATCATTAACATTTTTTCCTTACTTATATAGGTGGGTCTAGCAAAGCTTTGCCAATGCATTCATGAGACATGAAAGTTTAATAGTTACACTTAAATATACATATTTATATTCCAATTTGTGCTTTAACTTGATTGTAATTATTTTTATCTCATAGAGTTATCTAGGCAATGCTTCTTGGATTTGATCAAAGTTTATAGGAACATGTATAATTGTTCTAGTGACGTCAAATTGTGAATGTTTATAATAAAGCTCTCATATTTTTGAAAATTCCATTTGTAAGGTAACTAATTTAACATTTACTCCTAAATATTGATATTTGTATCCAATTTGTGCTTTATCTTGAATGCATTTTTTTTGTCTCATAGAGTTGTTTAGGCAATGCTTGTTGGATTTGACCAAAGTCTATAGGAACATGTATAATTGTTATGTTGAGGTCAAATTGTGAATGTTTATATCAAATTTCTAACATTTTTGCAAATGCCTTTCACAAGGTAACTAATATTTCCTCTAAAAAGGTTAACTCATGCACATCATTTATTATTTTGTTTCTTTTAATGTTAGAAGGAACAACAAAGATTGTTTTTTTTCATTGTCAAGAGCTCTTTTGAATTGTTTGCATATTTGATGTCTAGACATAATTATTCTTATAATTGTGTAATAGAAATAGAATAACATGTGTGTACATGGTATTTTTCAATTTGAACAATTTATTTTTTGAAATGAAATCAATCAAAAACTACACAAGCATGCATATGTGTGTCTCTAATTAATTTTATATATGTATAATTGGTTTCTCTAGTTTTTTCATTATATTATTTCGGTTAATGCAACTTTGAATTTTGACTATGTATTATTCCTTTCACATAGTACAATGATATTTGGTATTTTTACTTAGATTGAAGTATGTTTGAAATATAAATATGGTATACATAATGTTTTGTAGCAATAGAAAATATTTTTTTTCATTTTAAAAAATTTGAAAGTGTCAAGATTTGATGGACATTTGTAAATGCCATAAGACATTTTAAATGTAACATGTGTTTGAGGCATTATTTTTAGCAGCACATAGTGAATATGAGATACATATGTCTCAAAGTAAATTATATTTTAGGTTTAAGTGGTGAGGAAAATTTAAATACACTATGTCAATGCTTTTGGTTTTTGCTAACCATATTTGAGCTTTGGTTTGAAAAATATTTGAAACCCATAGGTATACCACTTTGTTAATTTGTATTTCAAAACATTGCAATATATGTTTTCCAATTGAAAATTTATTTAGTGTTATCTTTTACTAGTTCTTTTTTTTTAAAATTCCAAAAAATCCATAGAATTGCTATTAACCCCATCAATTTCATTAAAAAAGAACTAATCCATATATTTTCTAAGAGCATGACCATTGAATTATTTATTTATTAAATAATTAATGGTATTGAATGAGATTTTTCCATAGTTTGAGATAAATGGATTTATTCTATACATACCATGTGCTTCTATTTTAGGAACAATGTCATTCCAATAGGGAAGAATATGAAAGAGTTGTCTAGAATTGGATGTCCAAGACCGAGACTATAGAGTGAACACACACAACTGTTAAATCAAGAAATCTATAAGAGAACAAAAACTAAACATAATGTATTCAATAATGGAGATGAACTATTTTTATAAAGAGATGAATTTCATAGCTCTCACAGCTCTCAAAGCTGTCACAGCTCACAACTAAGAAGCTCAATGAATCCAAGCTCACTGAATAAAGAATACAAAGGGAGAGAGGTATTTATAGGTTGGAGAGATAGTAAAACCCACATTCTAGTGAATGTGATACTAATACTCCTAAATAACCTCTAGAGCCTTAAGAAGCTAATGTATCCATGTAACCAAAACCCATAGGTAAAATTCCTACACCAACACCCCCCCATAAGCATAGCTTAGGTATGCTATGATACAAAAAATGCAAAAAAATGGGTCACAACTAAAAGGCCCCTCAAAATAAGATGCTAAAATAATTAAAACTCCAAGTACAAAGTGATGATCCCCAATATCCTACAAAACATGAAGTGTACCTCCACATATAAGAGAGAGAATGTGAATGTAGAATGTCATATGGCAAATGCTATAGTAGGTCCCCATGAAACAAATGTTGTCTATTCCTTTTAGAAGAAATAAACCTTTAGCTATCAAATTAATGAATTCCCACTCAATTGGAATGCTTGTAGGAATCATGATTTAGATCTCTATAAAATGCTAAAAAGTCTCCTTGCTAGTATTTAAATGTGCCAAATTCTAATCAAATATCAAAGGACTAACTGTAAAAGATAGCAATGAATAAGCATGCAATGAAGGAGAGAGAAAAAACTAGAGAAGAAGATAGACATGGAACATTCACTGATAGAATGTCTATGGGAAGAGGAGAGCAATGCTTAACAACTATCAAAATTGAATATTGGTCAGCAAATGAAGCACTCGGATCTACAAGATGAACATCCTTAGGAACATATAAGTCATCGATACTCTCAATATATGTACTCATACTACAAATAGTAAACTCCTCTGAAGTGCAAGTATGTGAAGGCTCTAAAAGAGAAACAATCTACACATAAACAAATGAAGAATCTACAATGAGACAACTAAGGTCTGGAAGAATCTCATCCTGTAGTGGTGGCTCAATAGAAAGAAGAACACTATCCACCTAGAATGTGTCATTATAGGTAATAAAGTTAGGAGGTGAGAGTACAACTATCTCTGAAGAGACAATAAGTAGTGGAGGAGGTGATGTGATGTAAATCTTAGCTGGATCTTTGAAAAGACTCTAAAGAGTGTTCCAAACAGTGGAGGGACACTCTGTGTACTCTACATGGTGGTGTAAATCCCATAAAATATTTAATAATAAGTGACCATAAACACAGTCACAAGAGTTTGTCCAATCATTGTATTGAGTTGGGTCAATAAGAGTAGGAATCTATCCATATAATAATGGAATAAGTTCATGTTCCTTTAGTGAACATTCCATATACATACTCCATGAAGCATAGTTAGTCTTACCGAGAAGGATCACTAGAGATGAAACAACTCTCCTCAATAGGTATCTCTCAAGTGGAGTGGACATGACTAAGAGAAGACACCTAGGAAGTGCAAGATTGCACAAAATACTCTATGATTAACCCCTAAAGGATGCTCATGAATAGGATGTCAGACACATTTGAGAATGCATCAAAATGAGAAATCAGTGGTGTAGTGAGGGATAAAAATGGTGTACGCTCTAGATATGGACTTTAGAATTTATCAAAAATGAGTCCACATAAATGAAAGCAACTAGTGCACAATGCACACTACAAAAAGCAGTAGGGCCCTTACCCCCCTAAATATGGCACTTTATAATTTTAGTGCATTTTATAATTAAAATAAGACCAATGGAACAAAAATTAAAAATAAAACACTTTTGCAAAAAATGGCACTCAAATCTAAGTTATCAAGAAAAAGTTATGGCATAATCAATTTCCCATCATTAATGGCCTATTTTAATGAATTTTCACTTAAATGTTTAAATGCTCATGTAGACAAGTAAAAAGGTAGCCTTTTAGCTACTCGTTAGAACTAGCACTAAACCACAGACCTCCTCAATCAATCAAATTTCATAAATAACCCCACCCATACACCCTTACGTGTAATTTTTTTAGAAAGCATCATGAAAGAGGTTTAATTGAGAAAACAAAGCTATTTTAAATTAAATTAAAAGAGGCTTTAATTATTTTTTTAATGTTTTTAAGGTATAGTTAGGTTTTATACTTTGTAAAAGAGAAATAAGGGACCAAATAGAAAAAGCATCACTATTAAGTAGTCGCAGATCATGGAAACCATGGAAATATCCCCTTGGAGGTGTATCATGCTATTATTCACATGTTAGTCCACCACTCATTTTTGTTAAGAACATAGTTAATGTTGCCTTAAAATCATAGGGATATTTTTACATAAAAAAATGGGCACCACCATGGGAGGAGCTCAAATCAAAAGCTCAGCATCATTATAAATAATGTCATGTAGCCAATATGACATTAAAAGGTGAAGCAGGTCAACAAGGAGAGCCCAAACATAGAGCAATGATTAGATTAAATAAATGAAGCATTATATGCATTGAGTGATGGCTTGTTGGGAGTCAAATAATCAAAGAGTTTGATCAATTTCTTTTGGTTATATTAGACCTCCACATTAGTGAGTAGGGATAGATCTTTGACTACAAATTGTGGACACACTCTATATGCTAGCTTAGTATATGCCACTTGTAAATTGAGTGGCTAAGGGAGGTAGCATGGCAGAATGGTAGAGAGGAGCCATGGAGAGGTAATGAATCTACAAAATCCATCTAGCTCATATACTCTGATTTTAAAAAATAAAATATGCTTCTCAATGAGGCAATGTCTCGAGTTTGAATCCAAAATAGGTCTTTCCACCATGATTTTCCTCTCAAATTGATACACTCAAAGTGTCAAAGTGCCAGCCTACTAGTGATCCAATGCTAAGATTAGAAGATTTAAAATAGATCTGAAATGAAGAACCCAAGTTTGTAGTCTAGATCAATGATGCCTTGGGTAATTTCCATGCAACAAATCTATACATCTCAATGCTTTACTGAATAAGTAGGTCAAAATAATGGTCATATTTGAGAGAAAAATCACCAAGATCATATCTAAGCACCAAATTTAGATCTGAGATCTCTATCAAGAAATGTCAACGCTTCCATTTTTAATGCATGTCTATCCTCCTTTTAGCAAAATAAACCCAGATTTGAGATTTCAATGTAGTATGAGAGACATTTGATGCCAAAGTATTAGATCGTTAAACACCACTTCTCTCAACACCTATATGTAGATCACAAATATAATGCCACTAATTGGAAAAAGAGAAAAGAATGCCTGGATAGATCTAGATGCCATAGCTAGAGCTAAAAATAGTAGATCTCTTTGAATACTCAGATCCAACACAACAAACAAGATCTGTTAGTCTAACACAACCAAGATCAATCCTCCCTCCAAAAACAATAGTATCCTTGGATTTTTTTGGTCAAAAAGACCCCTACAATTTTTTTTATTGCTTAGGTGATTGAGGGATTTTAACAAGTCTTGAAGTTTTTGAGATTTTTAATTCAAAACAACCTAAAAATTTCATAAACCCTCTAAAAATTGCTTGGAATTAATAGAGAATACAAAATATAAAACTACTCAAGATTTCAAACAATTAGCAATATAAATAACTAGTGATCATTAATAGTACCCAAAGCTCTGATACCATGATAGAGTTGTCTAGAATCGAACATCCAAGACCATGACTGCAGAGCAAACACACACAATTTTTGAATCAATAAATCTAGAAGAGAGAAGAAACTAAACACAATGTATTTAATAATGGAGATGAACAGCTTATACAAAGAGATGAATTTCACAGCTCTCACAACTCTCAAAGTTGTCATAGCTCATAACTAAGAAGCTCAATGAATCCAAGCTCACTTAATGAATAATACAAAGGGAGAGAGGTATTTATAGGTTAGACAAATAGTGAAAATCAACATTCCAGTGAATGTGGTACTAATACTCCTAAATAACCTTTAGAGCCTTAAGTAAGCTAATGTAGTTGTATAGCCAAAACCCATAGGAAAAAGGCCTACACCAACATAATATTGTTGTAAATATTTGACAACCTTTTATACAAGATTGACTAGTTGATGCATATTATTTTGTAAAATATTGGTTTAAACTGGCCTTAAGTGGGGTTCCTATCATGAAACAATATTGATTATAAAGGAATGGAAATATATTTGTTGAAGTGAAAATATTTCTTTCTATTTGTTAGAGACCAAATTCAAACTGGTATGTCCAACCATTTAGATAGCCATTGAATGCAAAATATGTCACATCAAACACTACTTTCACCTTTTTTAGTAAACTCTATTGTATGGAAATATGTGCTTATGTCATGTATCTTATGCAAATCATATAATACACTTAGGTGAAATTGAAGGGCATACAAGTTTATGGCATCTGTGTCACTATTATTCAAATAAATTATGAAATAGTCTATGATCCCAATTCATATCATATTAGATGTGTAGTATAAGTTTAATAAAACTTGAATTGTGTCAAAAATAATATTTCTAGAAATATAATTTAATTATTCAATTCTGAAAATATTTGCATGATTTAGAGCATTGTCAATGCTAGAAAAACATTGCCTAGTTTACAACTTGTATGTTTTACATCAATTAAAATTTGTAAAGCATTTACTACTACAGTTTTTATTTGCATTTTCATTTTTTTCCTTTTATTTATAGGACCTTGCAAGAATATTGGTCAATAATTAAAATGCAAAGCTACGCATGGCATAAATGTCCTAACACTTTTTTTAAAAGAAATTGCATACAAGTGTTTTTTCGAACATTTTATGTTCTATAATTGTAATTTTTTTTTTATATATTTGTATATTGACATAAACATAACAATAAAAAAAATTAGTTATGTTTACAAACAAAAAAATAATGTCAAGCATTAGAACTAGTTCTATTAGAGAATATACAACTCTTAAAATGAATATGAGAAGTAAAAAATATATAATTACCTAATTGTCTTGATTTTCTTTTTCTTTTTCCCTATAAAATTTAAAAAAATCAAGATTAGAAATAAATTACATGTATTTTACATACATGAACTCCTTAATTTGCATGAAATTTCAACATTACAATAAAAAATAGATGGAAAAATGTTTCTAGAGTTGGAATCCATAGTGTAACAGGTCTACATAATCGATAAATAATTCAGAGGGTTCACTAGAATCACCACTATGTCAAAGGCAAAAGCCTAATATTACATACATATTAAATCCTAAGGTGATCATAATGTTACTCCATGTGATCCCTAATTATTTTGCATATAAAAATTTATAGACTTGGCTAAATTCAAATAGATTAAACCTTCAACTAAGAATCCACATGTCTATAGATTCATGATGTAGAGCTGATGCCTAACTCTCCTCATACATCTCCCTGGATTTGATTTCTTGACTTTGATCTCTGACTTGATTCTTTATTTTAGGTACTTGATTTCTCTTCTTGGACTCTTTAGATCAATCTTACCTTCTAGGATCATAAGCCTCCTTGACCACCTTTAGTTCTCTTATCTCTTTTATTTAATACATATCCTCCTTTATAATCCTCTTCATTCTCTCCTCTTATTTTCAAACTTCATCATCTCATACACCATTTTCTTGCTTTCATTATTTATTCTTGCTCATTTTTTGATATAGGTACATAGTCCTAAAAGCTTAAAACATGGATCCTAGGTTTTTGTATTTTCACAAGGGATATTATGTCCATCCACCTACCTATTTTAACTCTCTCCAAAATATAATAAATTAACACCATCTCTAAGCAATTACTCTCCAACCATCCACTCTTTCTCTCTTTAAGACCTAGTCATTATAACCCTATTTTAGCATAAATCCAATAGGTATAAATAATATACCAAGATTATAGACACAATAAGACAATTTTAGATACTTTAGTCCCTTTTTATCTTCATACAAATTTTAGGACCCAACTCTTATTGAAAACCTACCAACTCAACACACCTCATTACCAATTAGGTCTCTTTAGGCCTAGTCTAATGCCATAGTCCTAGATACCATATTGTAAGGTAAGGAATCAATATAAAACCTCCAAAATACTATAGATAATTTTTAAACACATATGAATCCAAAATTTTAAAAAAAATTAAGGGTGAAATCAAAAGTTATTTGAGTTGCAAAATTTAAAACCCTGGCTTATTTTTAACAGGCCTATACAAGGTTGAGAGATAATAAAATGAATTATTTTGAGTTTTAAACACTTTAAAATACTTATAACACAAGTTAAATTTCTGAAAAAACTAAATTTAAATTATCCAATAGTAATTTGTTCAATAAAAAATCATTACAAGGCTTTTTAAGGCTGATTGCAGAATTTTAAGTATGCAAAAGGATTGTGTGTGAAGGTTATATGAGACTCTTGCACTTCTACCTGGGTTTCTAAGCCTCCAAATTGATGATTATAATTTTAAAAAAATATATATATTATTTTTAAGATCCCATAAAATTAAATAATTATTTAAACAACCATAAAACATACCTCACTTACTTGACTTTCTTCACTATATTTTAGCAGGGTTGCCTCTTCTTCAAGGATACTAGTGCATAACAATTATTAGACTCAAATGGATTGTAACCAAGAAATATTTAAATAATAAATTATATTTATATCACTATTTCATGTTATTTAAGACTTAAATATTTTTTAAAAATATAATACAAGTTCCCTTTCCATTCATCTATTGATCAAACAATGCATCATAATTACTCCTACAACAGAACAAAAAAAAATTCTCAAGTTCTTGGTTTGTTTATTGATATTTATTAATATTGATATAAAATATATTATCCTAACAACATAATACAACACCTTATTCTCACTCACATTCATTTCTCTCCTTTCATATCACTCAAACATGCAAGAAACTCCTTACAAAGCCAACCCCATGTAGGGTGACAATTACATTTTCTTGTTTCTTGGCTTGTATTATTCTTGACAATGACTTGTATGTTATAATACCATTTACACTTACTCCTAGGAAATTATATGACCCATTACAAACATTCATTAACAATTTTATTTAACACAACACCTCAAAACACCTTACAAAGCCAATTCTAAATTCAAATTCTTAAATTTTACTTTTTGGCAGGAAAACTCTAAATGGATAGAAACACCCCATCTAAAGACTCTTAATGACTCAAAAACATCCCATAGGACCCTAGAAAACATATCCTACCCATATCAAACTAAAAATTACTATCATGAATATTTCAAACATGCTAACAACTATATTAACTTGTTATGCTCTACATCAAGCTCCCTAAGAGAGCAAATTTGATCTCCTACTCAAATGCATCTTGTCTAACTTCTTCATTTTTTTCCAAATATTTCTCCTTTGATGTTCTAATCTCCTATTATCTTTCTCATTTATTTTCAAGTAGTTCTTGTGTCTTTGTCTCCTTGCCTTATCCTTGCTCTTTGGCAACTCATCTTCTACTTTCATGAAGTACATGATCTACTACAAAATTCAACCAAATTTGACTTTCGGTTCTAAAAATATATAATTTATAAAAATAGAAAATTCCCAAAAAAATCATTAAATATTAATTTCAGACCCTCATATGATCACTTTTGGCCTCTAAAAAATATTAAAATCAAATTGAAGCAGATAGAACAGCTTAGGGCAAAATCAAACTTTTGGAGACAGTTGTTTTGGTGCATGGAAGAGCTCAAACAGAGCTATGGATCAAAATTTATGGCCTCCATAAGGTTGGCCTATTTTTTTTGCATCATTTCTCCTCTAATGTTCTAAACTCCTCTTATATTTCTCATTTCTTCTCAACTAGTTCTTGTATCTTTGTCTCCTTGCCTTATCGTTCCTCTTTACCAACTCATCTTCTACTTTCATGAAGTACATGATCTACTAAAAATCTTTTTCTTCTTCATATTCCATCTCTAACCTCTTTTCATAATGCTCTACCAAAAAAATTTGGTTCTCATGCTTCACTCTTACTCCTAATCCATAGCTTCCTTCCAGATTTGTCATGATTTATTCATGCACTTCTTGCTAGTCTATCTTCTCAATAATGCTTCCTTCTTTTTTGTCATTTCTAATGTATTATTAAAAATTATTTCTTCCTATATAATTATCATACTCTCATGTATATCCTCTTTGTCTACCATCTCATGACACTCCACCTTCTCAAGGTAAGCCTTCTCATAGTCTCCTAACTCATCTTGTAATAACACCTCCTTGACCAATTCAATTTTATCATAATACAACACTTATTGGAAACCTCTTATCTTAATATCATCATACATACCTCTAAAAAACTCAATTTCAACATTACCCATTAAATATATTGATACCTTACCTTTTTTTTACTTCATTATTTTGTTCTCTTAATCACTTATGTGTATCTCTCCTTCCATTGGCATGCTACTTTGACTGGTTTTTGGGCTAAGATTTCCTCTCTTTGATCTCTCCATGATAACTAATTATTATTCATTCCTTGGATCACTTTTGGACTGATCTTCTCCTTCTCCAAACATTCACTATTCATCCAATTATCTTCTTTGTGAGGAACATGGTTGTCCTCTTTCTTTTGATGTATCATGAGCTCTTATGTCTCATTGCTTCCTTTCTCCATGTGATCATGGAGTGACTCCCTCTCTTGATTCACCATACCTTCACCATCATACTTAGTACCTTTAAAATTACATTTATGATACTTGATAGTCTCTTCATGGATTTCATTGTCCTTTCCATCCTCTCTTGCTCTTGTATTTTTCTTTCTCATCTCTCTAGGAATACATTTCATCTTCTTAAGTTATTTATCATGTCATCCTAATCTCAACTCTTCATTCCCATTCTTAGCTTCCAACACTTGTTTCTTAACCAACTCACATGAATCTATGCTCAACTTACCTTGGATTGTAACTTCGTTTGATTCATCTTATACCAATCCTATTCCATCTTCTCTCCTTCAACTCATTACTTGATTCTAATTTTCTACTCTTATATGACCTGTAGTTTTAACTTCTTATAGTGTTCCAATGGGAAACATGCTCCTTATCTTTAATATCTTCTTTTATTCATCTTGAAATTATATGTCTAATTGTTTTATGATAGATCCTACCTTCTCTTTACTTTGACTTAGGAACTCTAATAAGTCAACTTCAGCGTCTTGCATCAATTCACTCCACACCAACTCCTCTTCCTCATTATGCTCTTGTATATATTGTGTCATATCTTGTAATTGGAATCCATCTCCCTCATGTGTCAAGCTAGACACTTCTTCATACTCTTCTTGTATCCACCCTTGCTGCTCCATGATATATGATATGTTATCCATCACTATCTCTCTCTCTTGATACTCCATTGTCTCTTGCCATGTGCTCATTTCTTCATCCACTATTATAGGATAAACTTTATCATTTTCTCCACTATTTATGGCATGATCCAAAGCTCCCATATCTGATTGTAATTGTTCCCAACTCTAATAGATAAATAGTTGGTCTTGTTTCACACCTATCAACTCTTCATCACCTATAATCTCTTATTTAAACTCTTTAATTACTTCATGCAATATAAATTTATATTTTTTATCTTTATACCTTTTAAATCCATCTTATTTATTTAGTTTTGATGATTTTATGCCTTTAATAAGGCATCCTTCTTATTTAAGTTCTTCTTCTCCAAGCATCTCTCTTCTTTCTAGATGACAAACCACTATACCTCTATACATGGCTTCTCAATCAACTTCTTCTCATAATCATGTTATTCATGCTTTATTTACTTCATGATTTCGATTTTTATGATATCAAAATGGAATTCTCCTTTCTTCACTTTTGTACTTGCATATATACATGACAAGAAATCATTAGATTTAAAATATTGAGGCTTATTTAACTCCATCTTATCCTTCTTAGGTTATTTTTCTAATTCCTTTAGATTTTCCTCTCATAATATTGCATGCCTATCTCATTCTCCTCAAAGTGATGCTCACCTTCCTCTTGTCTACCAACATGTTCATTCATCATGAACTTCTTCATATCCTCTTTGATTTTCCTACATAGCAAATTCTTTTTCTTCTCATTGTCTCTCATGATAATCTTTCTTATTTTGTCCATGAGAATCCTTGTAGTCCACTTAACTCTCTTCTTCTTCATTACTAAGACATACAATTGGTTTTGCTCTTCTTTCATGATCTATACCAAGATCTTTATCCTCTCTATCATTTGATCTATCTCACCCATCTCCTCTTCAACATCTAAACTTTTTATAGTTATGTATTATTTCTTCTTTCTCTCATTGTGGTACTCTAACTCAGCTAAGCCCTTCCTCACTTTTGCCTTCATTATGTTCATCTTCTCTCAATAAAGTATTTTTCACCTTACTTTGGTGTCTCAACCTAAGTTATCTCTTCTACATGGTCTATTGACACTCCTCTCAAAGTCTTTTTCACCGTGAAACTAATCCTATTATTAGAGTCTTTATTATCACTTCTTAGGGATGATCTTCTACCACAAACTCTTACCTTCTAGGTTTCTAACACCTTTCTTTGCCTCTCTTATTGTATTCCTGCAACCTAACTTCATGCAACCTCAAATAATAACCTTCAATACTTAAAATCAAAAATTATTCCTAGAGATTACCTAATATGATACCACTTTATGTAGAGATAATGATTACACTCTCCTCATACATCTCCCAGGCTCTAATTTCTTGACTTTTATCTCTTTATTCTAATCTCTGATTTGACTCCTTGTCTCAAGCACTCAGCTTCTCTTCTTGGGCTCTATAGATCAATCTTAGCTTTTAGGCTCATAATCCTTCTTAACCACCTTTGGTTATCTTCTCTTTTTTATTGAATACATATCTTCCTCCTATTAGGAGATTAGTGGTAGTGATGTGTTTTCATTGATGTCAAGTGGAATTTGTGATGACAAAGTGGCATGAGAGTGTTCTTAGTCTAATATGCATGATCTTAGTGCTCAGCTCAATCTTGGTTGCTAGTGAAAGCTTGTGGGAGTAGTTGGTTCTATGGAAGCATGAGTGGATAACATGGAGCATGAAGAGATATTACATGGTATGTCCATGTGTTTGAGAGAACAATTGGATTTCTTCTAGGTGGTCTTTTAGGTGGAGTGCAAGTCATCATATGCCTTGTGGGCTTGACCATGTGTGGTTGCCTATGGGGTTTTGAGTAATTTGAGAGAAATATCATGGTGAGGAGCTCACTATGATTGGAATATGAATTTTATAAATGTATATGGTGCTAAGAGGTTAGGTGTATGGTTTTCAAGAGGTAGCTAGTGGTCCGCAAGATAGTTTGGCCATTGGCTTATTTGGCCTAGGTGGGCTTCTGAGGCCTTGTGAAGGGTCAAAGGGTGTTTTCAGGTTAGTGAAGCTTGTTTTTTCATGATATATGGTCAATAAAGTTTTTTAAATAATTTTTATAAGGTTTTAGGTTAGAAATTCAGCTAAATAGTTAGAAAGTTGGTTTAGAAGCTTCAAAGGGTGCTAGAAATGAGTGCAAGGAGCCTGAGAGGAAGTTTCTCATGCTTGTTGGCATGTGAAGGGTTTTCATGGGAAGATAATATCTTTGGATTAGTTGGGTAAGGTCCCTAAGAATTTTTTCCATGCATTGGTTTATTATTTAAGGGGTAGAGCTTTATGAACATTTGTTAAGAATGTAAACTGGTCAAAACCCTTTATAAACCCTCTTAATGGAGTAATTAGAAAGATCTTCCTAGAAAGGATCCAAAATGGATTCGTTGAAAAAAATTTAATATTATAAGGTATATATTATTCCTCTAGGAATATCTAGGTGGTAGTGGTGTGTCAGGGTAGTGAGTAGAAGGTACAAAAATATTCTTATTTCTAAATATTTTAGTCTTATAGGCAGGGTTGACTGAGTCAACACATGAGAGTTATTGGAGATTTAAGAATAGGAATTTTTATTTAAGACCATTTTTTTAAAATAAATATTCACTATGTAAATTATCTAAGTTAATCAAGTTGACGCTAATCTATAGATGGTAAAAATAGTGAACAAATATCCAAGTAGACTGAATATGTGTTTACAAAAGTGTTATAGGTGTTTAAGGATGAATCCAATGGTTTAGGGTATTTTTCTAATACCTATTAATTAAGTTCCCTTATTTATATGTGATTTATATGCCCATAAATATGCAATAAGGTGCTTTCAAAGTGACTTATTTGAGTAATAAAGTCTGTGGGACAGTGACTTAAGGAATTGGTCTGTTAGACCAATGGATGCTACTAAAATAAGAGAACTATCTACTTTAGAGCTATATATAGATCACATATAATCTATTAATGTGTATTATATGATATTAAAGTTTTATTTCATGTGCTAGACAAGAACATCTACATGACTGGTTTTTAGAGCTTATAGGCAGTCTGAAGTGGCCTATTTGGGGAGGCTAGTTTGAGTTATTCTGAGTATATTTTAAGGTGAGTGAGATCTTGGTGGTATTATATGAACCCCATATATTTATTAAATGTCCTTGGTCTTCATTTTTTGTCTTTATTTTGGTTGGAGTAGTCAAATATCTTTAACTAAGTTTCTAGTGTGCATGACCAGTTTGAGTAATTAGTTTGTTTGAGTTGGTTTGGACCTATGTGACCTATGTGAAGGTGAAAAATGTAATTAGAGGTGTTTTTTAAGTCATGAATTACATATCCATGTGATTTTTTTATGTTTTTTTATAAAATCAGCAATATGCCTCAGTTCTTCTTGGCAGTATTTTCTAGGTGTTTACAAGAATTGGAATGAGAGAGAGAATGGCTTGGATGGAGTAGGAGTTTGGAGTTACAGATGTTGTAGAACCATTTAGGACTGATAAATGATATATTTTAGGAATTTTTTATGTTTTTTAATTTTTTGTGAATACTGAAGGTGAACCAAATGGTCCAAGGTGTAACATGTTGATTTGTAGGCCCAATTCATTTAGGTCTCTATTTGGTGTTTTGGATCTTAAGGACAATGGATGACCTATGGAATGTTTGGTTATCATATTTAATGTTTGTAATAACTTATTTGAGTTTTATCCATGTAAATTAATTATATTTTTTTACCAATATGGGTTATATGAAAGAGTGGTATATATATTAGGTGTGTTTGGCCTATTTGAGTAATGAGAGAGGGTGTGTCGACAAAAGCAAAGGAAGGAGCTCAATCAAGGAGAAAAGATGTGTCATTAAGTACCATAATATGGTGAAGAGTATTATTTATTTTTTATTGATCATGTTCATGATCTAATAATTCATTATACCTAACATTCTAAAGGGTGACTTGGTTGAACGAATGAGGTAGGTGTGCCTACCTTGAGAAGAGAAGTAGTTTTACACATGTTAGAGCAAGAGAAGGTCATAATCAGGTGTATAAGACATCATAATAGTGGTATAAATTATAATATATGTGGTTGAGTGAGTTATTAATCACCTAGGGGGTTTTATCCTCCTTTCTAGTTGAAGCTAGCTAAAGGTCTAGTAGGTGCTGGACTAAATTAAGGGGTGGATGCTCCTTGATCATTTGGTGTTAGTCTAAAGTCTCTTGTTTACTCTATCCTTATAGGAATATATTCCATTATTTTTTAGGCTTGAGAGTGGTTTTTCTCCCCTTAGAGGTTTTCCCACATAAATGATGTGTTCATATGATGTATGCTCTTGTTCATGCTTTCGATGTATAAGCTTTCATATTCATGTTGCTAAATCAAATTGATGTGTGATGAATGAGTTTCATATTTGAATAATATTTATTGAATACTAATTCACCCCCCCCCCCCATCTTAGTATCTACTTCCAAAAAATTTGTATCATAGCAGGTCCTTCTTGAGGTTTAATCAGCTTGGAAGGCGATCTTGTGAGTAGCTTGGTTGATGATGTTTGCCTAGTCAACTTGTTAATAGAGTTGATAGAGATCTTGATGATCAGTATGGTAGCCTTGTTGATTTCATGGTTTTTCATGTTTTATAAATTTTGAATAAAAGGTTTGATGATCTTTTATATTTGCTTTTATAATAATATGGATGTCAAGAGTTGGATTATTCTTCAAGGTGAGTTATTTTCTAGCATAGATGGTTTTTCAAGCATGAGACATTGTCAAACAAGGCATATGGAAGAGAAAAAAGACTATAATGAATCCAAATCCAAGATCAAACCTAAGTTATATGGTATGGATTATTAAATATAGTCTCTTTTCATCAAGCATGATAGGTACAAATATGTACAGGTGTCCTGAAAGGTAGAGATTTGTAATTAAAGGAGAAACATAGCCTAATGGTGCCTTGTTAGTATATGCAAGTGATTTGAAGGTTTTTATGGTGAGTGTCCTAGTTTTTTATTGTCAAGGTGACCTCATAATGTCATATAAGTTTGTGATGGCATCATGAAAAATTTTGAGTAATCTAAATTTGATAGTTATTTTGAGCTTTTTGTCATGGTTCTGAGTTTTCATAACAGGGTCTTAACTATGAGGATGAGATTGATCCTTTGATATCAGATTTGAAGAGCTAGATCAAAAGGTGAAAGATAGTAATTTGAGAATTTGATTTCAATACCAATGTTCTTAAAGATGATAATTGGTGTTCATTAATTTTTAATAAGATCTCAGTGTTTTGTAGATGACAAGTTCTAAATTTCCTATCAAAGCTAGATAGTGCTTATTGAAGTTGATTCTTTGAGTATATATGAAGAGTCTTAAAGAAGATTTCAGTGGTCTAAAAAGGTTTAATATGACCTTAAGATCATGTATCTTTATTTCACTTATTTTTTTATTTTTTATTGAGTGTTTTAGAGGGAATAATGCATATCAAACATCTGACAGAGATCAAGTATTTTCTCAAGTTTAGTTGGTTGTGTGTCACCATATGTTTCATGAAGCAATTTGAAGAGTTATTAACCATAATATATTTTGATGTATAAATGATATATGTTTAATGAATTTAGGATCATAATGGAGTTATTCTTGATTGTCTTAGATGTTTAAAGCAAGAATGGTTTTAGAAGGTATGTTTAGATCCCTAGGTCCTAAAGTGTCATTTTTATCATTTATGAATGCTTGGTATGGGTGTTGATTAGAAAGAGATGGATGAATATATTTGTATGAAGTCATGAGGAAGATATTCATGAATCATTCCTAGGTGTTATGAGTCCTTGATAAGCTCATACATGTGTTTTATGGTCAAAAGTTAGAGTTGACCAATTTTGGCAGTGATGACTGCCTAGAAGGTGCCCAAGATGCTCTTATGGTGTTTATGATGGATATAAGTTTTAAAATATATGATTCAAGTTGGGTTTGACCTATAAAATTATAATAATATGTTTGATGATGTCCATGAGGCACTCAGGTACATGTTTGACCATTTGGTCAAGGTGACTGCTATAGGTTTTGGCTTGTATACATAGATTACTTGGCTTCAAGGGTCACCTGAAGATTGGATATGTGTAAAAGAAGATTTATCTACTTAGGAAGATATATCTACCTAAATGGGGTGTTTTATAGGTGGTTTCATAGGTTTTTGAATTCTTTTGTGCTAGGTGGAATGTTTTGAGTGGTCACCAGCTTCTTTTCTCATGAGTATGTGTTTGGTGGCTTAAAATAAGTCATGGTTCCCCATGGAATGAGAGATTGAAATTTGGTCTAGAAGTGTGGATAGGTGACCTACAAGTGTGGAAGTAGTTTCAAGTTATGGTGTTGACCTTAGGTTGAATTTTGACCACTTATTTCTTTGAAGGCCTAGTGATTTGGGCATGTTTAGAAAAGTGATCTATCTTTGGAGTTTGAGGATGGAAGATTAAAATAAATTTAATGGACCAAATGGGTATCTAAAACAAGTTTTATAGTGGTATGAAGGTAATAATATTTCAAGTTATTCAATTTTTGGTCTTCGAGGAGACCTAATTGGCTAAAAAGCTAAAGAAGGAAGTATGCTAAGGAGGATGATTTGGAGGCTTATTCTTGGCATGTCTTTGTGGAATGGTAGTGGAATTTAGATATGTAATTTCATGGTTTTAAATGACTAGGGTAGAGAGTCATGTGGTCTACAGTGGCCATATAGGACTACAAGGAGTCCAAGTAGGCCTAATGAAGTAAATCAAGATTTTTTAAAAAGTTTTCCAAAGAACGTTGGCATGTTTGAATCCATTTGATTAGATTGGTCTATTATAAGTATGTTTTAGGTATGGTGGTGTGATTGAAGTTCCTTTGGTGCTCTATAGAGTTCCTTGAGTGCAAAATTATATGAGCTTACATAGTGCTATGATGCTCATATTATTGTATAAGTTGATGGTAGTTATTCTTGAAGATCCTACAGGTATGTATGG
Organism: Torreya grandis; assembly: GCA_037957365.1. NCBI lineage: Eukaryota > Viridiplantae > Streptophyta > Pinopsida > Cupressales > Taxaceae > Torreya > Torreya grandis. Next base: position 706,656 of record JARHVA010006780.1, on the reverse strand, counting down.
GTTGTATGGGAGCCTTTAAAATGGATTAGGGTCCTAGGGAGAGTTGTGTTACTATATATTTGGTGATAGGTCCAAGGATCTAGGTAGCTTGGGAGAAGGACTGAGTTCTAGCTATTCATTTTTTGCATGAGAGGATGCAGTTGTCTGATCAGATCTTTTGAAGGAAGGGAGTGTGATTTAGTGTTGTCTAGGTATCTTGGATACTTAGAGGTTTGAGTTTAGTTTTTATAAAAGGGGGAGCTAAGTTCTTTATTTCTTAAGTGGTAGTGATCTGATGGGGAGCTAGTGTGCTTTCGTAGGTAGTTAGGTCCAAGGATATTATAGGCCTATTAGAGCTATGACCTGAGTTGGTTCTTAAAGGGAGTTTGGTCTAAGGGGGAGCACTATGGGTTATTTTTTATTTGATACTAATAGTTGGTGTGATTTGAGTTTTAAAGGATGAGAGAGAAAGGTATGTACTCTTGGTTGTGTTCTTGGTTTAGCTTCTTAAATTTCTTGATTAAAGATAGAAGACCCTGTTTGATAGATGAGTCCACTTTACCATTTTGGCAAAGGGGGAGAGAGTAAAAAAGGTGTTTTCATCAATGACAAAGGGGGATATTTTTGCTAGTGAAAGCTTGTGGGAATAGTTGGTTCTATGGAAGCATGAGTGGATGGCATGGAGCAATAAGAGAGATTACATGGTATTTCCATATAGTTGAGAGAGTAATTGGAGTTCTTCCAAGTGGTCTTCAAGTGAAGTACAAGTCATCATATGCCTTGGGGGCTTGACCATGTGTGGTTGCCTATGGGGTTTTGAGTAATTTGAGAGATATATCATGATGAGGAGCTTATTTTGATTGGAATATAAATGTTATACATACATAGGGTGATAAGAGGTTAGGTGTATGGTTTTCAAGAGGTGGCTAGTGGTCTGCAAGATAGTTTGACCATTGGCCTAGTTGGCCTAGGTGGGCTTGTGAGGCCTTGTGAAGGGGCAAAGGGTGTTTTTAGGTTGGTGAAGACTTTTTTAAAATGAGATATGGTTAGGAAAGATTTTTAAAGCATTTTTATAATTTTTTAGGTTATATATTTAGCTACAAAGTTAAAAATGTTGGTTTAGAAGCTTCAAAGGGTGCTAAAACTGAGTGCAAGGAGCCCAAGAGGAAGTTTCTCATGCTTGTTAGCATATGCCAGATTTGCATGGGATATGAGATATTTAGAGTAGTTGGGGAAGTTCCCTAAGAATTTTTTCCAAGCATTGGTTTAGGAATTAAGGGGTAGAGCTTTATGAACATTTGTTAAGAATGTAAATTGGTCAAAACCCTTTATAAACCCTCTTAATGGATTGATTAGAAAGATATTGATATAAAGTACACAAACTGGATTGGTTGACCAAGTTTGAGTATTTTAAGGTATATATTATTCCTCTAGGCATCTCCAAGTGGTAGTGGTGTGTCAGGGTAGTGAGTAAAAGGTACAAAAATATGCTTGTTTTTTAAGATTTTAGTGCTACAAGAAGGGTTGATTGATCAACACATGAGAGTTATTGGAGATTGAAATATAGGACTTGTTCTTTAATTCCATAGATTTTTTTTGGTAATATATAGTCACTATGTCAATTATCTAAGTCAATCAAGTTGAATATTCACTAATCTACAGATGGTGAAAATAGTGAACAAATATTTAGGTAGAGTGAATATATGTTTAGGGACGTGTTCCAGGTGTGTAAGGATGAATCCAATGGTTTAGGGTCTTTGTTTAAGACCTATTAATTATTTTCCCTTTATTTTTATATAATTTTTATGACCATACATAGGCAAGAAGGCACTTTCAAAGTGACTTATCTGAGTAATAAAGTCTATGGGATAGTGATTTGAGAAATTGGTCTATTAGACCAATGGATGCTACTAAAACAAGAGAACAATCTACTTGAGAATGATATATAGATCACATATAAGCTATTAATGTGGATTAGATGATATTAAATTATTCTTTAATGTTCTAAACAAGAACATCTACTAATTGGTTTTTGGAGCTTGTAGGCAGTCTGAAGTGGCCTATTTAGAGAGGCTAGTTTAAGCTATTATGAGTAGATTTTGAGGTGAGTGAGAGATTTGTGGTATTATATGAGTCATACAGCTTCATTACATGGCCTTTTTATTCATGTTTTTTCTTTTATTTGGTTAGAATATTCAAATATCTTTGACTGAGTTTTTGGTGTGCATGACTAGTTTGAGTAATCAGTTTGTTTGAGTTGGTTTGGACCTGTGTGAGCTATGTGAAGGTGAAAAATTGATTTTGAGGTGTTTTTAAAGTCATGGATGACCTATCTATCTGATTTTTTTATGTTTTTATTTGATAAAATAAACATTATGCCTCATTTATGCTTGGTAGTATTTTTTGGGTGTTTGTAAGACTTGGAGCGAGAGAGAGAATGGCTTGGATGGAGTAGTAGTTTGGAGTTTTAGATGTTTTAGACTCATTTTGGAGTGATAAATTATATATTGGAGGTATTTTTTATGTTTTTAAAGTATTGGTGAATATTGAAGGTGGACCAAAGGGTCCAAGGTGTAACGTGTTGATTTGTAGGCCTAATTCATTTAGGTCTCTATTATCCCTATTTGGTGCTTTGGGTCTTAAGGAAAATGGATAACCTATGGAATGTTTGGTTCTCATATGTAACGTGTTTAATAACATATTTTGAGTTTTATCCATGTAATTTAATCATCTTGGATAACCAAGATGGGTTAGATGAAAGAATGATATATATACTAGGTGTATTTGGCCTATTTGAGTAATGAGAGAGGATGTGTGGACAAAAGCAAAGAAAGGAGCTCAGTCAAAGAGAAGAGATGTGTCATTGAGGAAAATCATAGGGTGAAGATGATAATTCATGTTTGACTTATCATGTTCATGAGCGAACAAGTCATTAGACCTAACAATCTAAAGGGTGACTTAGTTGAGCGAATGACATAGGTTTACCTACCTTGAGAAGAGAAGCACTTTTTTACGTATTAGAGCAAGAGAAGGTCATCATCAGGTGTATAATACATCATATTATTTGTGTACATCATATTATATGTGTTTTATTATGTGGCTAATCACCTATGGGTTTGTAGCCTCATTGTTAATTGGAGCTAGCTAAAGATCTAGTAGGTACTGGACTAAATTGAGGGGTGAATGCTCCTTGATCAGTTGGTGCTAGTCTAAAGTATCTTGTTTGATCTATCCTTATAGGATTTTATTCCATTATTTTGTATGATTGAGAGTGGTTTTTCTCCCCTTAGAGGGTTTCCCACATAAATGATGTGTTCATATGATGTATGCTCTTGTTCATGATTTGGATGTATAAGGTTTCATGTTCATGTTGCTAAATCAATTTGATGTATGATGAATGAGTTCCAAATTTGAATAATATTTTTTGACTAATAATTCACCCTACCTCTTAGTAGCTACTTCCAAAAACCTCCATCATCCTTTGCATTCTCTCCTTTTCTTGGCACCAACTTCATCATCTCATACACAACTTTCTTATTTTCACTCTTTGTTCTTGCTCATTCTTTGATAGAGGTACATACGCTTAAAAATTTAAAACATGGATCCTAGGTTATTTTATTTTCACAAGGGATATTATGGCCATCCACCTACCTATTTTAAATCTCTCACACATCCAATAAAATAAAACCATATCCAAGTAAGAACTCTCCAACTATCCACTCTTTCTCTCTTTAAGGCCTAGTCTTTATAACCCTCTTTTATCATGAATATAGCAGGTTTGAATAATATACCAAGATTAAAGACAAACTAGATACACTTTTGGATACCCTTTATTCCATTTTAGCTTCATACAAATTTTTAGGACCCATCTCTCAGTGGAAACCTACTAACTCAACACACCTCATTATCAATTAGGTCTCTTTAAGCTTAGTCCAATGCCATAATCCTAGATAGCATACTATACAGTCAATAATCAACCTAAAACCTCAAAAATACTCTATATAATGTCCAAAAACATATTAATCCAAATTTTTAACAAATTTTAAGGGTGGAATCAAAATTTATTTGAGTTTTAAGTTTTAAAACCTTAGCTTGTTTTTGTTAGGCATGTACAAGGATAAGAGCTAACAAAATGGAGAATTCTGAGTTTTAAACAATTTAAAATACTTTTAAGACC